>JAKCPI010025058.1:0-33790 GCA_023213315.1 Euborellia annulipes
CCTGAGTTGCCGAAAAGACTGTATGAATGTGTGGGTGCATGTGAGTGTGAAGGAGAAAAAAGTGTGAATGTTTAAAAAAAAAAAAAAAAAAAACTATGGAAAAAATATTTATATTTTGTTACCATGGCAACATCTTCTCTTATCTTGCCTATGAAGTACAAGAGTAAAGTGGTCTTCAAACAATTTTTGAAGACAAAATGAGAATATACATTTTAAAGAACATCTAAAAAAATTGAAAATTAAATTGATTTTGAATTTTAATCAAAATCGTTAGGGCAAATTTTGAGAAAATTGACAAAAAAAAAAAGTGCATCAGTAAAGTACTAGTACTCTTTGGCTGATTTTGTTCAAAAGCTTATTTTCACGCCTGAGGGGGGTACTTAACTTAAATATAAAATTTCAACCTCGAGGCTCATTTCAATTCAAAGATATATTGTTCAAAGATAGACCATTTTTGGACCTCAACACGTATATTTCCATCAAAACATTGACAAGACGAATGCAGTCAAATATTCTTTTAATTTAATTCTCGCCCTCACAGCTGAAGGTCTAGGCCCTCTACGTTTTGCTGTGAGCGGACCACATGCTGAATGTTGCAAATTTCCACAATTTTCGATTATTGCCAGGGGGTTCTGAAGATGGCCGAAACGTCAGCCGGGAGGGCGAGAATTAAAATAAAAGAATATTTGGCTGCATTCGTCTTGTTTTTTTCATGACTCCATCACAGCCACAGATCTTTATCGATAAAACATTGACGATGAATTTAATATTAAGGTTATGGAGAAAGAAAAACCTGCGAATGCTTTCCACGTTAAAACAATTTATTTGCAGATATTTCTGGTAAGCCTAACGCAAACCATCCTCAGTGCTTCAAATTATATGATTGTGGAGCGTTTAATAAACTCATAAAATGCTTGAGAAGCCATTCTATATATGGAGGGGACAAAATCGTACAAAGCAAGTCACTGAGAGAAAAGTAGCATCTATATACCGGTATATATGACACAATCGTATTTTTGTATGCTTTAAGACAATTTTTCTCAGAGTGACCCGCCAGGCGCGTGTACTTTCTAATATTCCCCCCAAATAAACAACCTGGGGACCAAGAGGTATTTTATTTTAATTTTAATGAATTTAATATTTTTTCTCTATATATTATTATATAGATAAGAAAAAGTAAAAAAACAATTCGTAAAATTTATAAGTACAATTAAGTGATGTTTCATTTTGCTAACGTTGACGTTTCGCAACTCGCTTAGGATCATCTTCAAAAAAGAGAAGAAAGAAGATATTCTTTTATTTTTCTTAATTTAATGAAATATTAATCGCCTTTTTGATTAAATTAATAATTTTATTCAAGAAGGTCCAGTGGTTCTAATAGATTTTAATTCAAAAGCTAAACACAAACATCTTAAATATTATGGCTGTGTTTCTAAAGATTTGAAAGCTGAGAAAACCGTGATTACCGCTTCCTATCACCGATGTCCCGGAAAGGCTGGAGATCCTGGGTTCGATTAGGAGAGATAAATTTGCTAAACCTCAATCAAATCCGAATATGAAATTCGTTGAAGAATTTTTCATTTAATGATTGATTCATGTGAATGTTATCGAAAAGTCTCTTTTAAAATTTAAATTTCATTCACCCTCCCCCCCCCCCCATCCCCCAAATAAACAACATGGGGACCAAGAGAGGTATTTTATTTTAATGCCGGCGCCAGTCACATTTTCTTTTAGCTTTTTGTTTTATTATTTATCGACCGTAAAAAAGTCAAAAAGAGAAACTCGAAATATCGAAGAAACCGTTTAAATATCGACAGACACACACACCACCCCGACCGCTGCTTCAAATTGATATTCATATATTAGTGGATAGAACTATATTTTAGTGTTTTATTTAATGAAGACACTAACACAATCCAATTCAGAATTGTTATGCATAGAAATGAAGCGGTGTGAGCTTTAAGGTGACTTTTTGCATTTATTGGGTCACACAATTAGTAGGGCTAGTTGACATTAATCTATCCCGGAATCATGTGTGTCTGTCTGTCTGTGAACAAAATATCTCAAGAACGAAAAGAGCTAGGAGGTTGAAATTTTATATTTAAATTTGGCACCCTGATGGGACGTGACACGAAGCTTTTGAACAAAATCGGCCAAAGAGTACTAGTACTTTACTGATGCACTTTTTCAGTTTTTTTTTCGATTTTCTCAAAATTTGCTCCAACGATTTTGTTTAAAATTCAAAAATCAACTATTTTTTAGATGCTCTTTAAAATGTATATTCTCATTTTGCCATTGAAATCTTCTGAAGACCACTTTACTCTTGTACTCCATAGAAAAGATAGGAGAAATGGTTGCCATGGTAACAAAATATAAATATTTTCCCATACTTATAAATTTTACATCTTGAAAATCGAATGTACCGTACTGTCGGAAACTAAATATATGTCGACACAAAAAATCTGGTGTGACAAGCAGAGAACAGAACTTTCGATTACCGAAGGTAAGAGAATGTTGTGTGCTGTGCGCCAGTCACACCAGATTTTTTTTCGGCTTACTTTTTAAGACACACTCTTATCGGAAAAAACAAGGGTAACATCTACCTCCGGAACTCCCTTAAACTATGCAACTGACAACACACAGATGCATATATATTTGGTTATCAAAAAACAATTTAAATAAATAAATTAACATCATCTCACTAATCACATCAACTTTTCTGAGTTTGCAATCCATCAGTTGGTTACGAAAATCGGAATGATATGACAAAATTATTTCAGAATCTACAAAAGTCATGAAACCTCTACTGAATATTTCAAAATAATATAATATTGATATAACATTTTCTAATTTGAGTATAGTATAGTATGAATACATGGAAGGATCTTCTATTTATATTGAATATTTTCTTAATATTTATATAATACGCTGATGTCCGTTTGTCCGTCTGTCAAGTTCAATTGGGGCAACTTTCCGTTGCAACTTCGAATTCCAAATTTTATATGCTTAAACAGGACCTTCTAGAGCAGTGGTTCCCAACCGGTGTGCCCCGGCACCCAAGGGTGCCGCGAGAATGCCTAAGGGGTGCCGCGAGATATTTAGATAAAAAAAAAAATAAAATAAAGAGGCGAAAAAATAAAGTTTTGCTAAAAAAAAAAAAGGTCAAATGATTAAAATGGAAGCGGCAAAATTTTCCGTAGATCGGAAAAAATTAAGCTTTGCCAAAAAAAAGGTCAAATGATTTTCACGCAAGGGAAAAAAATTTGCCCCAGGGTGGAAAAAAATTTCGATTTGATAGGAAAAAAAAAGGAAGGGTGCCGCTAGTGTGTAATATTATTCCCAACGCACCTTTGGGGTGCCGTGGACTTCAAAAGGTTGGGAAACGCTGTTCTAGAGATTACATAAAAATTACTTTCTTCCCGAAATTAAAATAGCTTTTTGAGTTATTAATTGATTGGGGCTACGGTTTCTCCCATAGGAAATGTATGAGGAAATATTTATGTATTCTTTGCATTTATGTATTCTATGTAAACAAATCCTCAAGCAGGCACTGGATTGGAATAGAAATATATTTCTTCTCATCCATTGTGTTATTTGCTTCCCATCATGCTAATGAGCCCTCGGGGCTTGGCGTAGAGGTTAGCGTGCTAACCTCGTATACCAAACGTCGCGGGTTCGGACCCCAGGCAGTCCGATGATTTTATTTAAGCCATTTGGATACCAAATAAGAATGCCTGGACCCTAAATAATATATATTCATAACGGTTATCGTCAAAGTCTTAAATGGCCTAAGTTGCCGAAAAGACAGTGTGAATGAGAAAAAAGTGTGAATGTTTAAAAAAAAAATCATGCTAATGTTTCGATCCAAGTCCGGATCATCATCAGAACAGTTTGCAATAACTGCAACTCCAATTTTATTGTCTCGTAGCCAATGGGGATCTACTAAGCAATGAAATATAGATTATTCTTTTTATCATTTATTCATGCTATAAATTTTACATAACTCCAAGTACATATAGAAAAAAAAATATATATATTTTCCTGTTGAAATTTAATCAAACTTCATTTTGAAGAGAGGATTCTATTTTCTCTTCTCCTTTTTTTAATAATAGATAGTTTAATAATAGAGAGAGAAAAAAAAAAAAAACTACCGATATAATAAGATATTAATATGTTTTTGTAAAGGGAATAGAGAGAAGGTGAGTTGATTACGTCTAAAGCCGTCAACGGGAAAGTGCCAAGTAATGGACAAGACAATTGACGTAATTCAGGAGCAATTTCTCCTTTAATAGCATGTCGAGTGATGGACTTTATCACATCAGCGATTAAAATAAATGAAATGATATTAAGAAATTAATTTTATAATCATTTGATTATAAACAGGTTTCTTCTACCTTGTCAACGTTTGATTATATTAGATAATTTCCGCATTTTTGAGTTTTTCAATCAATCAATGAGGGAATTTAAACTTTCTAAATTGAAAATGATCTTTTTTTTTTTTTTTTTGCTGATTTATAATTCAATTAACCAAAGAACCTTCAAATGGCGAGTTATTCTAATTTTACTATGACCGATATTTGTCACTATTTTTAACCTCTTGGGTCACGAGGAGAGACGGGGATGAATATCTCGCTTACATTGTATTTGTTAACTTTCTCTTAGCTCACTACCAGGTCTATTCACTAAAAAACAGGCGTTAAAATTTAAAATAAACAAATGTGTGTTAAAAAGTAATGTAAAATGTAGCGTTAAAAAAATGCTATTCTCTAAACAAAGTTTTAACAGCGACGTTAACATGTTGCTTTTATTTCAAAGCTATCAAAATCATAATCTTACTTTTTAGGTTAAGGTTGTTCGGATAGTACATCGTAAGTCATAATAGAATCTAAATTTTTTTTAAATAAAATTAAAAATTTGAATGCCAAAATTCCTTATTATAATTTAGTCGTGACCTATCATAGTTTATAATTGGATTAAGTTAATAATTTAATTACCAAAAATAATAAATGAATGACTTTTGACTTGAGCAGTATTTCACGTAATATAGAACTGGCAACATTGCATTCATCAGCTGTCTATTTTAAATCTTAAACGCCTTAAATTTTATTTTATTTAATATATTACAATGTTTAATGCAAATCAGTTTAAACACAATGGACGATTTGCGAGAAAAAATATCGTAAAATGGAAAAAAAATGTAACTGACAGCTAGAAAAGTGAATTATTTTATGCGACGTTGCCAGGCTGGTCTGACTCTCGAGACTTCCTTATTTTTAAATATTGGCGGCTGTCATTTTGGAGAATTTTTTGACTTTCTTGTTAAAATATCTTTAAAAGCCTTCGGCAGAAACTTTTGATTTTATTTTTAACGTATTCCTCGGAAGTGAATTGATAAAATGTAAGTTTTTTTGTTTTTGTATCTAATACAGAGGTGGCTATATAATTCGATATGTGTGCGTTTCGTCGTTATTCCCCATAGGCTACATGTTAAATTTCAATTTTTTAAAAATTAATTACACGATAACCCTGCGTCAGATCTGCTTCAAAATTTCATTTTATACGTATGTGATAGTGATTAATAACATATTAAAAAATTAGCTTTTAATCTAACAAAGTGCTTTTAATGTCCGAACAGCCTTAAGGACGTCATTTTTATTTTAAACACGACGTTAAAATATTAAAGGCACCTCCTAGACACAGCATTAATTTTTAACACTATTTACTAAATGTTAACGCTTTGGCTTTAAATTTTTGTTTACAGAATAACTATTTCAGGCAAGGAAGTGATTTTAACGCTGATTATTTTTACATTACTTTTTAACACCCGTTTGTTTATTTTAGATTTTAATGTCTGTTTTTAGATAATAGACACCAGATTTTTTTACTATAGAACAAGACAGCCCAATTTCGTAAGTAAGATTAAGAAAATTAGAAAAGAAAATTTAATAATATAACAAATTTTATTTATTTTGATTTGAGAGATTTTATTACTATAATTTATTGGTTTTAATTTTTCATAAGACAACCAATGCTTTCCAATGGATAAAATTTTGGATTTTTGAGCCCCCCATTTGGGGATATAGCGATTCTAGTGTTTTTACTTTCTCGTATAGAGAAAGTATTGTAATCGTAAAAAAATTCGACTTCGAGATTTTGATGTTTCTCCAGCTTATAGACCTCCCTGAGTCCAAAAATACAATTTTGGGCATTATGCCTGTGTGTGTGTGTGTGAACACGATTGCTTAAAAACCAAAGCAGCTAGATCGATGAAATTTGGTATATGCTCCTTACACTAAAATTGTAGACTTCTATCAACTTTTGGAGTAAATACGTCACTTGGAAGTAGTACTTTACCTAATAAGTTTTTCAGAAATATTGAAATTTTCAATTTTTTTGTTATATTATGATAAAATACTCTATTTTTAAATGTTTTTATTCTTTGATATTTTCCCGAAAACTAAATAGTTTTTGAAATAATCTCAGAAGAAAACGACATTTTTCGTTAATTTTGGAAAGAAAAATCAAAATAAAATTTGTGAAACAAATTCATTTGTTTATATTTACATGTTTTTTAAGACACCTGTCTGATTTTGTTTTGATTTTTCTTTCCAAAAGTAACGAAAAATGTCGTTTTCTTCTGTGATTATTTCAAAAACTATTTAGTTTTCGGGAAAATATTAAAGAATAAAAACTTTTAAAATAGAGTATTTTATCATAATATAACAAAAAGATTGAAAATTTCAAAATTTCTGAAAAAACTTATTAGGTAAAATACTACTTCCAAGTGACGTATTTACTCCAAAAGTTGATAGAAGTCTACAATTTTAGTGTAAGGAGCATATACCAAATTTCATCCATCTAGCTGCTTTGGTTTTTAAGCAATCGTGTTCACACACACATTCAGACGTAATTCCAAAAGAATATACGAGAAAGTCTCGGGGAAGTCAATCCCCATATTTTTTTTTAGATCCATAAGTCCTCTATAGGGAGTGAAAAATATCATTTCGCCAGCCTAACAGAGTGTTAACTTACACTTATAACCGGCCACCAGACCCTTGATGACATTTGTTTATCTAATAATTAACAAATTTAGTCACGAGACCTCAAATTTCGTTATTTTGTTTTTTTCAATAAATATTCAAATTTGATAATTGCATTGAACTTTATAAAAATTATAATTTGAAAAGCTCGTTTGTCTTTGCAACTTTAAATTAATAATATAACCTTTCTTCTTCTTATTTTATTTATTTTTTTTTTTTTTCATTCACACTCACACACACACATACATGTACACAGTCATCGGAGTGGCTGGGATACGAGCCCGCGACCCTTGGAATAGAAGGCCAGCACGCTAACCCCTACACCAAGGCCCAAGATAACTTGTATGGAATCAAAATTTTGGGACTTTGCCTAAAATATCGAGGATATGTCAAGACGCTGTATCTTCTCTCTCGGAATTTTTACTTTTTCCATTGGTGTGGATCCACACTCCGCCTTTCAAATTGGAACCATAGAGGCAATTCTGAGTTCTTCAGGAGCTCTGGGCACTTCACCTATCATACAACCAACTATTGGAATTGTTCGGAATGGATTCATTAGCCGCGAGGAGGAGGATTTCTGATTGACTTGCCTGATCTATTGGCCCGGGTGGGAATGCATGTGCCTCCTTGTAACACCACACAGAGAAGCCTTCTTTCTGTGGGATTATCGAGAACCATTTATAGGGAGAAGTCTCCTCTGAGCACTATGCCTTCCTTAACTTTGTTGAAGGGGACTGTGTGGATTTGAAATCCCTTGATGTTAAATAAAAATTCCTATATGTAGGCCTATATGTTAATATACATGATACCATAGTATTTAGAAAGTAGTGGATTCATGTCAAAAATTCGATGATGAGATTTTGATGGAAAAACACGTTTTAAGGTCCCCTGAATCCAAAAAAAAAAAAAATGATTTTCGCGACATGGCCTGTCTGTGTGTTCGATTTTAAGAATGAAGGAATTGAGCTAGGAGGTTGAAATTTTATATTTAAGTTTGATACACCCCCTGGAGCGTGAAAAATAAGCTTTTAAACAAAATCGGCCAAAGAGTACTAGTACTTTACTGGTGTAGTTTTTCAGTTTTTTCGATTTTCTCAAAATTTGCTCTAACGATTTTTTTTTTAAATTCAAAAATCAATTATTTTTAGATGCTCTTTAAAATGTATATTCTCATTTTACCATTGAAATCTTCTGAAGACCACTTTACTCTTGTACTCTATAGGAAGGATAGGAGAAATGGTTGCCATGGAAACAAAATATAAATATTTTCCCATACTTATAAATTTTACATCTTGAATTCTAATATAACGGCGGAAACTAAATATACAGTATCTCGACACGAAAAATCTGGTGTGACAAGCACAGAACAAAATATAAATATTTTCCCATACTTATAAATTTTACCTCTTGAATCTCAACTTTTGATTACCGAAGGTAAGAGAAAGTCGTGTGCTGTGCGACAGTCACACCAGATTTTTTTTGCATAGCCTTTATTGGGCCAAACATGGGTCAGTCTTTTAGAGCTCCAGGCCAATAAGGGTCTTGTTGTTTTCCCTATAGTTTCATAATACAAAGTAAACCAATTAAATCTCTCAATTATTATTCTATAATTAATGATATATATTAAATTTTTTTAATCGGTCATAATTGAGAAGAGAAACAATGGCATTTTAGAAAGAGAGAGCAAATAACATTTAATGTTAGATTTATAGAAATAATGATCTCCTATTAAATGTTAACTTGAAATATTTACAAGATTTTCTATTGCTAATGAAATTTCTTTTTTTTTTGTATCCATGTACTGTTAGTTGTTAATCTATTCGAAATTTTTATTTTTAAACAAGATTTTTTGTTTATAAAGTTCTTTCACGTTCCAAGCGAGATTCATTAATTAGCCCTACTTCATTTCTATTATATTATATATACGATGAAACTATTTATTACGTTATATAATTAATTACGTATTTTGAAAACTGTTAACTAAAAAGAAAAAAAAAAAAGCCTGTTCGCTCTCTCTCCTTTTTCATTTTTGTTTTATTTATTAATTATTTGATTGGATCTTTGAATAATAATTTAAATAATTCGGTGTCATAAAATCATAATTATATATATAAAAAAAAAAAATATTCAGATGAGGTTCTTTGATTGAGGAATTTTAAATTAGGATGTTAGTGGAGACATCTTTTTAGTATAGAGAGAGAAAAAAAAATTATTAAAACTTGAGAGAAAGATGTTAAAAATACAACGTAGACGAAATTAGTGGCGGCTGGCCACTTGCAGCGAGGTATTTATTAAAATTCAACAATAATTATTGTTTAACCTCAAATTAGTTAATTCGTACAGTGAGCGCCAGAATTAAGTCTCCTACTGAAAGCTAGAGCCTTAAGTATGGTATAGTATATGAAATATAAATTTGAAATTTGAAAAGGGTAAAATAAAATCATCTGTACCAGATTTATTTTACCTGTTCGGTCATTAAAATTATTTCACTATACACCATATACTATACCATATACTTAAGGCTCTAGCTCCCAGGTGGGGAATTTTGGCGCTCACTGTACATCTGGCTGTTACTGCTACAAAATTGTTAAGATAAGATGGGTGTAAGCAAGGCTGGGCAAAATCCCTTAAGGGGAAGGGGGGAGCGAAGTCTAAACGTACTTTAAAAAAAAACTAGACTATTATAAGGAATTTTTTCAATGCGGTTTTTTTTTTTAATAAATTAAATTCATAATGGATTATTAGGACAGAGAGTTATAATTTTTTTAATGACTTATAAAAACACAGGAATTCGCAGTGACTTTGCAGCCAGGAGATTAAATAAAAAAATCTTTTATTTAATTTTATTCGCCGACGTTTCGGTCGCCAATCACGACCTTCATCAGGGCAAATATTGTCAAATATACACTTTTACTTGCTGTTCGGAGGTCTCTTATTCAAATGACCAGCAAGTAATATTTTTGTACATAACAAATTAAGGGGATATTGTATTTAATTGCAATGAATATTGAGATACCTAAGATCGTGTATATTTGACAATATTTGCCCTGATGAAGGTCGTGATTGGCGACCGAAACGTCGGCGAATAAAAATTAAATAAAAGATTTTTTTATTTAATCTCCTGGCTGCAAAGTCACTGCGAATTCCTGAGTAAATCTTCACAGCCATAAAACATCAATTTATCTTATAAAAACATTTAGGAAATTAATTTTTTTGTTATCAAGCAAAAAAGCAAATCATCTGTCCCAATAATCTTAAAATTTTTTTTCAAAGTTAAAAATGAATTTATTATTAATCACATATTAATTATGAAAATTTTAAAATAAGATTGGTAGATATATTTAAAAATTATGTGACAAATAGTTCAGCATTCTTGCAATAGATGGCAGGCTAGTCTAACAGCCGATCCCCTATTAGGCTATATCCGGCCTATATATATTTATATGCTTTTATAAAAGATACATAATATATAATATATCATTTATAAAGTATTCATTCTTAAAAGATCAATAAAAATCAACCAAATGCATTCAATTATTAGCTACCATTCTAACATCTCTTGGCAAATTTTAAGTTGTGTGCTGTGCGACAGTCACACCAGATTTTTATTTCATATTTTTATATTATGGTGCAAAATTAATTAAAATACATATATCTGAACAACTCTTAGTCATATGGGGGTATATACATATTTTTTAATGTAAATTAATTCTCTGTAAAATTGCGGAATATGATTAAGGAAAGGTCCGCCGCAGGCCTGGCTAGAGGCGCCACCTCTCAGGACCAATTTTAACTTGAATAATATTAATAAAAGAGAAAAATTTTTCACCATCATCTTATTATTATAAACAGTATACATTAATAATCTAAGCAAGTAAAATTATTGTGTCTATAACGCAAACGAATACCGCCTTGTGGGAAAAAAAGACCATCTAATTATCAATTTTTTTTTTTAAGGCGAGATATCGGCATATTTATTTATTTATTTATTCAATAGCTAACTAAATATTGATGATTAATAACAAACAATTTGTATTCGTTGTTTCAATATTGAATAAAAGCTTTTAATTAGGAGAAGGAAAATTGATTGCTTTTAATCACACCCCCCCCCCCCGCCCCCCCCCCGCATCAGAAATGAATCATCACCTGTGAAATCGGGAGAAGAAAAAAAAATTCAATTTCGCTAGTTAATTCAATATAAATAAATAATAAATAATCTCCAAGTTTGACGTTTGCGCAGCGTTTAATTGCTTGTTAAAATAACAGCGCATCGTCGTCTTGTAGTTTATAGAATCTAATGAAGTTACCACTAAACCCTAAAAAGAAAATAAATAACCACAAAACAAACAACTTAGGATATATCTAACGCTAAATAAAGCCCCCCCCCCCCCCTTCCCCCTCTCCTTGGTGATTTATGACTTGAAAGGGAATAACCAATGGCTTATTATTTTTTTTTTTAATAAATGGTTGAGAGTCGGACGTTCAAAGAGAATTTTCCCTCCACATTTTGTATGCATACATTTATTACTACTATCCAATAAGTATTTTTATATATCTTCGATTGATGATAAATATTTATTCAAATCAATTTAAACAAGGATATAAATTTATTTACCAGCTAATTTCGCATTGAACGGTTTAATCTGACGGACATATAAATAAATTGTCTAAAATACAAGTTCTCAATTTTAGAGTAAAGTTTTGGGGAGAAAAAATTAAATTGTGGAATTTAATTGAAAAATTCAAAAATCTGGTGTGACACAGCACTCAACTTTCTTTTAATATTGCTAAGTGAAAGTGGTTCTGTACTTGTCACACTAGTTTTTTTGTCTCGACATTATAGCTAATGTCCGTCTGTCACCCTCTATCATGGGCGTAACTAGAGAATTTGGCTAGGGGGGGGGAGGGACCAGCTATCTTCCGGTGGGCCTGAAAAGCGCCATATTTTCTTAATTTTTCTTGGGGCAAGGAGCTTCCTGGGGGGGCAGGCACCGGCACCTCATAGTTACGCCCATGCCCTCTATTTAGGCAACTTGCCGTTGGTATTTCGAAACCAAATTTTATATGCTTAAAGAGAACCTTCTACGGATTACAGGAAAATTATTTTCGTCCCGAAATTCTTATAACTTTTTGAATTATTCATTACTAAAGTTATGATTTCATCAACAATTAAAAAATCTAGCCGAAACGTTATAATTAAAGCCAGTATTTTTATGCCAAATTTTTTCCAAACTTTATGTTACCACCACCACTTAAAAGTAATTAATCTTATGACGCCTCCCCCCCCCCCCCCCCCATTTTATAATAATATAAAAACAAAAATTTTTAATGCTAAAAAAATGTTTATAAAAATATTTTTTTTTATTTATTCTTATTTATATTAAAACTAGCAATCATTTGGAAAATTGGTCCTGTAGGCTAATATTCGCGCCTCCCCTTAGACTAGTCCGCGTCTCCCTAGGGAGGCGCGCCTCACAGTTTGGAAAGCGCATGTATTTTATGGCTGGTGGAATTTGTATCAGGATGAAAGTTAGAAAAAACGAAGCCAAATTTTTTCTTTAAAAATATATTTTAACCGCTTACGTATCGGACTTGGTAAAAGCCATCCTCGGATGACAACTAACAGCTCCGAGGATGACTTTGAACAAAGCCGAAAAGTCAGTTGTTAAAATATATTTTTAAAGAAAAAATTCTGGCTTCGTTTTTTTCTAACTTTCATTCCTGAAGAAAAATATTTTTCTCAAATTTTATTTTCACGCCCTAGGGGGTGAGGGTGTCTAACTTAAATATAAAATTTCAACCTCCTAGCTCAATTCCTTCATGCTTTAAATTGAACCCAAACAGAAACACGGACAGACCATGTCGCGAAAACCACTTTTTTGGATTCAGGGGACCTCAAAACGAAAATATCCATCGAAATCTCAACATCGAATTTTTGACATGAATCCAATACTTTACCTCTCTATATATATGTAAATTAACTTATACATATAGGTAAGAGAAAGTAAAAATTCAAATCCGAATTGAGATTAGTTCTATATACAAGAAGATGCGGTAACTCACCCCAGTAAAATTCTAAGTGGACTAATCATATCTTACTTTTCCACCTAATAAAAAAATCCCTACAAAATTCTGCAGGGGATTCGATAGGCTCCTAAGTTACCCAGTGTTATTATTATCTGTTTATGAGAGTTTCGAATTCTTCAAAAATTAATTCCGCCCCAGTAATAAGAAATTTTACAATGACATTAAAATGTTTCTACCCCACTATGCTATTTGCTAAATATTGAATATAAATTTTAACTCAAACGGAATGCACTTATTTTTTTGTAAAAGTATTAAAAAGCATTAATATCTTTGTGCATTTTAGGGGATGGGGCATTAACCCCCCACCCTTGGTTAATGCCTTCATACCTCCCCCCCCCCCACCCCTTTAAGGAAATGCGAGCCTTCACCGCGAAATTACTCTCAAAATAATTTGAATACATTTATAAATAATTATTTTAATTTTCAACCCTTAATCCACCCCTGTGTAAAAGTATATTAAAGAAATTTGATTAACAAAAATATATGCCAAATAGAGAAAGATAATATAATGGTAAATAATGGTGACTTAAGAAAAGATTTAAAATAAATGCCCTCAGGCTTGGTGTAGTTGGTAGCGTGCCTACCTTCTATACCGAACGTCGCGGGCTCGGACCTCAGGCAGTCCGATGATTTTATTTGGATACCAAATGGCTTAAATAAGAATGCCTGGACCCCCAATATGTATATTATTAATTAATAACGATTATCATATAAAGTCTTATATGGCCTGAGTTGCCGAAAAGACTGTGAATGTGTGTGTGTGTGTGTGTGTGAGTGAGAAAAAAAAGATAAAAATAAAAAACTAATTTTTTTTCAATGACACCTACACTCCCCTCCCCCTTTCAACAGCTTATATTCTCCCTCTACCCTTAGTGAAATATAAAATATTTAATTTCATATTCAAAAGAATCGTTTTTCGCAGTCATTATTTGTTTCTATCATTTTTTTTTTCAACGATAAAATGCATAATAATTACCTTTAATAAGACTCTCAAGAGGGTGTGCTGGTTGACGGTGAGGTCAGGGTGGGTTACACTATATTAATTATTCACTTTGATTCACTTTAAACACAAAAAAGAAGGCAGCGCCTGCCGGCAGGCCACCGACTCGACTGAACGAGAATCTCGACTCTCTCTCTGTTTGTATAGGAATAAAACAGATGAAAATAACAATTCCCTTTTTATTAAAAGTAAAAAAAAATACCTTTTGCTCTTATCTAACTATATTTATAACTGGAAAAGAATGTCAACAAGTGATTTGGAATATTCCAAGGCCTTTCTTAAATGGATCCTGTTACGCATTAGTGTGTCAAACGCCAAAAAAATTAAAAATTGAGGAATATTGTTTCAAATGCTATAATTAATAGTATTTTTTTTTATGAAATATGTTCTAAAAAAAATTTTATTTAATGTTACTTGCACAATTGACAAAAAAAAAAAAAATGATATATAATCTAATCAAAACAAAAAATTAATTTTCTCAAAACTCGGTAGCTGGCCTTTGACACACTAATGCTTATCAGGGTCCAAATAATCAACCCTTCTTCATCTCCCCTAATCAAAATAATAATCAACGCTATTTTTTGAATGTTTTCTATTTATTTGGCTTCAATTTAGCTAAAATAAATTTAAAAAAATATAATAAAAAAAACTTTAAAAAATCTGGTGTGACTGGCGCACAGCACACAACTTTCTCTTACCTTCGGTAATCAAAAGTTGTGTACTGTGCTTGTCACACCAGATTTTTTGTGTCGACATGTATTTAGTTCCCGGCAGTAGGGAATATTTGAATTCAGATGTAAAATTTATATGTATAGGAGAATATTTATATTTTGTTACCATGGCAACCATTTCTCCTATCTTTCCTATGAAGTACAAGAGTAAAGTGTGCTTCAAACAATTTTGAGGGCAAAACGAGAATATACATTTGAAAGAGCATCTAAAAAATAATTGATTTTTGAATTTTAATCAAAATCGTTAGAGCGAATTTTGAAAAAATCGAAAAAAACTGAAAAAGTACATCAGTAAAGTACTAGTACTCTTTGGCCGATTTTGATTAAAAGCTTATTTTTCCGGTCCCGGGGGGTGTTTAACTTAAATATAAAATTTCAGCCTCCTAGCTCAATTCCTTCATGCTTAAAATTGAACACACACACACACACCCACCCACCCACACACACACAGACAGACCATGTCGCGAAAACCACTTTTTTGGATTCAGGGGACCTCAAAACGTGAAGATCCATCAAAATCTCGACGTCGAATTTTTGACATGAATCCAATACTTTCTCTCTCTATATATTAACATATATATAGAGGTAAGAGAAAGTAAAAAAAAATGCTTTTATTCAAATTGAACTAAAAAGAGAAAAATAATTTAATTTAATTGTTCTTGTTAAAATTGTTTAATATTAATGACTTAAAATAAAAGCGTGGGCGCTTCGAAGTTATTTCGAGGCTTCCCTTAAGCTATGAGTATCAATGAGCTCAATTAAATTATTTTTCTCTTTTTAGTTCAATTTAAATAAAAGCATTTTTTTTTTTTAAAGTTTTTTTTTATTATATTTTTATTTTAAACTTTTTAGTCTTTTTTTATTATAGATAGAGTATTAAATAAAAAAATATGGGGATTGACTTCCCCGAGACTTTCTCGTATATTCTTTTGGAATTACGTCTGGATGTGTGTGTAAACACGATTGCTTAAAAACCAAAGCAGTTAGATCGATGAAATTTGGTATATGCTCCTTACACTAAAATTGTAGATTTCTATCAACTTTTGGAGTAAATATGTCACTTGGAAGTAGTACTTTACCTAAAAAGTTTTTTCAAAAATTTTGAAATTTTCAATTTTTTTGTTATATTATGATAAAATACTCTATTTTAAAAAGTTTTTATTCTTTGACATTTTTTCGAAAACTGAATAGTTTTTGAAATAATCAAAGAAGAAATAGAAAATATTCGTTAATTTTGATAAAAAATCAAAACAAAATCATACAGGTGTCATTAAAAAAAGGGTATATATAAACAAATGAATTTGTTTATATTTACCCTTTTTTTTAATGACACCTGTCTGATTTGATTTTGATTTTTCTTTCCAAAAGTATCGAAAATTTTCTATTTCTATTAAAAACTTTTACAAGGGTGTCCCCAAAAAATAAAACAAAGCTTAACAGACAGACAGATGGACGGACACTTGGTAACATTTCTCTTTATACTTCTCTAGTCCTATACTAAAATATTAAATACCCAATCGGATGGGGGGGGGGACTTGTACTATATATTTATTTTTCCTGATTTTTAAATCAATTACGATCACGAAAAAAAATAAAAATTTAATTTAATCCAAATAATTACACAAACAAAAGAAATAAATAAATAAATATTCAATTGACCTATTTACAATAAAATTTAATTCTAGGTTTACTATTTGAATCATGTCAAACGTTGCGTGTTGTCGTCATCGTGTATACACTCCTCGTATATACAGTATATAAACATTTCGGGGATTATGGCTCTCGTTAATTATTTACTAGTTACTTATAAATAAATCATGAACGGATTATTTTACGCAATTTGAAAGAGAGAGAGAGAGAGGTCCTAATGGTATGGATTTTAGGAGCAAATTTTCTCACTAATTTGTTACGCTTGAAATCACTATATATCAAAAAAGAAATAGAGATTGAATAATGGCCTGTTTCTAAGATAAAGGGCCTTTGAAGGCGAATTAAATTGATCAGAAAAAGTGAGAGAGAGAAAGAGAGAGAGGTTAAAGAATAGGCGAATAGATTAAAGTCGATGACTGTTTATGTCTATAATAGAAACTAACAAGGGGAGGGCACGACCTTGGCATTTCATTTTGGGATGAAACTTCGGGTGATGATTGTAGACCGTTAGGGGGTTCACCCCTTGAAATAGTAACGCGCAACGCTCAATAGTTTCGGAGAAAATGGCGTTTAAAAAATTCAAAATCCGCTTATATACTAGTTAGGCTTTTTATATGACAATGGCGACAATAGTCTAGTAGGTAGCGTGTCTACCTACCAAATGGGCGCTTGGGGTTCGAATCCCGTCCACGACTTGTTTTTTTTTTTAATTAAAATATTTATTTTATTGTTTTTACAATTAAATAAATTTATTATTTAATATTAAAGATTATTTATTAATAAATAACTATAGTGTTATTTTGCTAACAAAAAAAAGACTAAATTTTTAATCATAATTATATTCAATAGCAATATTTTAAATAACTACCAAATAAATACACTATTATTTAATAAACTATTCTTCAAAATACTATAATTTAGGCTATTAATAAGTAAAAAGTTTCAATCTTATTTCTTGATTTTACATTATAAGCATTTATATATTATACTTTTTTATTACAAACGTGAGACTGAATGATAATCATCATAAAAACATTTGAAACAAAAATTTTTTCGGCATCTAGCACAATTAATGAAAGCGGAATAATTTTTACAAGAACAATGAATTATTTTTTAAAAGATCAGTTGGAAAACAAACAAACATCATTTACGTTCACAAAAATTTCTCTATTAATATATAATCTATAATATTAAATAATCAATTTATTTAATTATAAAAACAATAAAATAAATAATTTAATAAAAAAAAAAAAATAAGTCGAGGCGAGATTCGAACCCCAAGCGCCAGTTTGGTGGGTAGACACGCTACCTGCTAGACTATTGTCGCCATTGTCATATAAAAAGTCTAACTAGTATATAAGCGGACTTTGAATTTTTTAAACGTCATTTTCTCTGTATCTATTGAGCGTTGCGCGTTACTATTTCAAGGGGTGAACCCCCTAACGGTATACAATCATCACCCGAAGTTTCATCCCAAAATGAAATGCCAAGGTCGTGCCCTCCCCCTTGTAAGATGGAGAGAGGGAAATAGTTTTAAGAGAAAATCAATTTCTTGAATATCAACAAAATATAAAATAAAAAATCTGGTGTGATAGTCGCACAGCACTCAACTTCCTCTTATGAAAGTTGTGTTCTGGGCTTGTCACATTTTTTGTGTCTACATATATTTAGATTTAGACAGTACTGTATAAGATGTAAAATTTATAAGTATGGGAAAATATTTATATTTTGTTACCATGGCAACCATTTCTCCTATCTTTCCTATGAAGTACAAGAGTAAAGTGGTCTTCAGAAGATTTCAATGCCAAAATGAGAATATAGTAGGGTTCGACCGAAACAAGATTTTCTGCTGAAACTGAAACCGAAACCGATTTTCGAATTAATCTTAGTTTCAGCCGAAACCGAAACCGAAACTTGTATTTCCTATAAAAAATTCATATCATTTTACCTTTTTTTTTTTTTTTTTTTTTGAAATTTTTTCCGCCCAGCGGAAAATTTTTTCCCCTCCCGTGAAAATCATTTTACCTTTTTTTTAGGGAGATTAAATTTTTTTTTTGCATGCGAGTCTCATCCCATCTTTTCAGTCTCAGGTTTCGGCTACTTTTTGGCCGAAACCGAAATCGAATATTCGGTCGGCTCCTAGAATATACATTTTAAAGACCATCTAAAAAATAATTGACTTTTGAATTTTAATCAAAATCATTGGGGAGAATTTTGAGAAAATCGAAAAATAAACTGAAAAAGTGCATTAGTAAAGTACTAGTACTCTTTGGTCGATTTTGTTCAAAAGCTTCGTGTCACGTCCCATGGGGGTGCCTAACTTAAATATAAAATTTCAACCTCCTAGCTCTTTTCGTTCTTGAGATATTTTGTTCACAGACACACAGACAGACCATGTGGCGAAAACCATTTTTTTGGATTCAGGGGACCTCAAAACGTGTATATCCGTCAAAATCTCGACATCGAATTTTCGACATGAATCCAATACTTTCTCTATATATATATATTAACATATATAGAGGTAAGAGAAGTAAAAAGAAGAGTAAGCAGCTAATTGTAATTTAATTTATTTCCCCTCACTGCTGACGTTTCGGTCCTGTTTAAGACCATCTTCAGAGCATTAAGCTTATCTTCATTAATATTAAAATTCATTTTGAACCTCCAAGACAATATTCTGTCACTAATATAAAAGAGAAACATTCGAATGACACATGACACATTAAAAAGCTTATTTTTAAACAAATACAAAAAAAAAAATAATAATTAAATGAAAGGGATGGAAAATAAAAATTAATTTTTTCCATCTCGCTCTCTCTTGTATTTAAATATTCCTCAAATGAATCAATGTAAATAAATAAATAGACAGACCAATTAGAGGTTTGAGAATAGAAGAGAAGGGCGGGGGGGGGGGGCGCCTAGTCTGTCGATCGGAAAACTTAAGAAGGGGATTCTTGTGTTGAGTCACGGCATCCAGATTAAAAAAAAAAAAAACAACAACAACAACAAGAACAAAACACAGAGCGAGAGAGAGGAGGCTAATAAGATGATGTTGCATTCCCCAGCACACACAAATAATAAATTAATTACAATAGAAATGAATAATAAGGTTCTTTTAAGGGGGTTGAGGGGGAGGGGGGGGTTTCTTAATGAACCCCATCGGCGGACAATCAACAGCCTCTCTATCTTTCGAAAAACAAGCCAACTAATTGCCACTGCACGGTTTCTTATTCGTTGCTGCTGCCTTGATGAAAACCTCAAAGAATAAACGATATTATTATTTGTCTGGCAAATTTACTCTAATCTAATTGAGCCTTGATTGTTTGTCTTATAAATAAATAAACGAACCATTTGAAATCATTTATTTCTCATTTGTTAAGTTTAATTTTACCGCCTATAGGAAAAATACAACGTTAGAAGGGGGGGGGGGGATTAGGCTCTCAAAGAAATTAAAGAATTACAATAGAAATGAATAATAAGGTTCTTTAAGGGGGGGTGGGGGGGGTTTCTTAATGAACCCCATCGGCGCACAATCAACAGCCTCTCTATCTTTCGAAAAACAAGCCAACTAATTGCCACTGCACGGTTTCTTATTCGTTGCTGCTGCCTTGATGAAAACCTCAAAGAATAAACGATATTATTATTTGTCTGGCAAATTTACTCTAATCTAATTGAGCCTTGATTGTTTGTCTTATAAATAAATAAACGAACCATTTGAAATCATTTATTTCTCATTTGTTAAGTTTAATTTTACCGCCTATAGGAAAAATACAACGTTAGAAGGGGGGGGGGGGGATTAGGCTCTCAAAGAAATTAAAGAAAGAAATAAACACAATATATTATTTGAAAAAAAGTCAGGATTTCTGTTGAAGATGTTCAAAGCATGTTGAAATAAACTTTCTTTATACATTCGAAAAAAAAAAAAACCCACGAATTTTGGCTTTTAATTGAAATTAAGTCTCAAATATTTAATAATTAGGCTACTAGCTGCGCCAACATCCTTTGGCGCATGGGCGTACCCAGCGAGGGGCAGGGGGGCAGCTGCCCCCCCTAAAAGCAACAAAAAAAAAAAAATTAAATGTTTATAAAGTGATGAAACGAAACAAAATTGGTGGTTGGCGACGGGGAATGATTCTTTTTGTTAGGACTCGAGGGTTTTTAGGCCTTTAATTCGAATGCTTTACTCCTCTATATAAAAAATAGCTATGTCACAATCTGGACGACCATGATCTGCCCCCCCCCCCCTGGACGACCATGATCTGACCATGCCCCCCCTAGATTTGATCCTGGGTACGCCCATGCTTTGGCGGGCTTGAACTCCCCTCCAGTTTTGCAACTTCATTGTCTATTTTAAACCCACTTTATTTTTTAATCATCAATCAAAACAATTTAACTTAGATGATCAGAAAAGTTGAAATTTGCTTTTCACTAAGCCAACATTTAAAAGCATTTTTTTTTAAATCATCATCAAATTATGAATCACTTTTCGTTAATGATAATAAATGCTTATAAATTCAATCAATAATATAAAACAAAAGGCGCCGGGCTCTTTGTGGAAAACCCACCTTTGATTCTATTAGTTCATATTTTGACCATCAATCAAATTCTTTTTTTTTTTTTTTTAGTTTAATATTTTCTACTCAAACATGTGTGTGTGTGTGTGTGTGTGTTTGGAGCGATGAGAGTTTTGTTTTCACCCTTAAGGCCTGAAGTGACCCTATTTCTATCTAATTAACCCTGAATGATATATTACAGACCCTTAAAAAGAGCCAGAGCGATGACATCCTCATGATTAAGTTAATGACTCTAAATTATTCTTGAGGCAAAGGTTCAAGCAAATTGTATGATCAAATTAAATAGCAAGGGGGGGGGGGGGGGGAGGGTCCATTGTGATGAGAATCAATTAATTAATATCTCATAGTTGATGGGATGAGGGAGAAAAGGAAAAATAAATTTTCTTTTAATCAGTTTTTTCATATTTAAATTAAGAAGTTAACCAATCAGAAAGCTTATTTTGAACTGTCTTATTTAGAAAAGAAATATAGATGTGTAGTGGAAGTTAAATAGACAAGGATTCAAGAATTAACTTCTGAAGATGACATACCAAGTGGCGAAATATGAATAAATAATTTTGTTTGGATACTAAATGGCATAAATAAGAATGCCTGTACACCCAATGGATATTATAAATAATAACGGTTATCGTTTAAAGTCTTAAATGGTATAAGTTGCTGAAAAGACTGTGTGGTAGGTAGGCACGCTACCAAATACACCAAGACCGAGGGCAGGAAGAGGAATTCGAGATAGGAAATGAATGTAACTTCACGGGGGTGCCGGTAGATGGCTACGGCCTCCCTGCTAGGGCCAGATCTAGGGGGGGGGGGCAGTGGGTGCTTGTGCCCCGGGCGGCAGATATCAGGGGGCGGCAATTAAAGAAAGAATTACTAAAAAAAAAAAAGTATGAATTTTGTATAGAAAATTTTAAGGAGGAGGCGGCAAAGTAAATTTTGCCCCCCCCCCTCTAAAAAATCTCGTAGTTCTCCCTGTACCCCCTTCCAGCTGGCTTGAAATTCATTAATATTTTCCTCAAAGCCGAAATTCGGTCAGCTTTTCGCTGCGTATAGAGCTAATACAAGCGGCCTCATGTGGGAATTTTAAAATATGTATTTGGAATATTTCAAATGGACCATAATCCGTGGCTCAGAGAAAAGACATTAGCTTCTGGGGTCCCGGGTTCGCTTCCCGTCCCAAGCGAGAAATATTTCAAATGAATTGGATACCATTTTAGTAAAGAGAATTAGCGTGTTGGCGTTGACAAAATCCTTAAGTCCATTAAAACCCTAACCGTGTATGTTCGAGGTTTACGAGGAGGAAATCTTTGAAATTTTTTCCTTGAGGATTCCCTTCACATATATGGGGGGCTTTAGAGCGATCGAGGATGGGGCTCGGATTGGTTAAAGACAGACAGACGGACACTCCGCTATTGTTATATCTCTTTTGATTTACATATTATAACGCGGTATATCGAAATTTAAAGGATCCTTAAGCGTTTATAGACGATCACCCCCCCCCCCCCCCTCAGTCACTCCCAATGTTTATCTATGCATAATAATATTAAAAATATAGCCATCATGGACAATGGGAATCGATAGAGTTTGACATTTATATCTTTTTTTTTTTTTTTCTTTTTATTTGAATAATAAAAGACTCCAATATTCTTAACGATATAAATTATCATTGAATATTAAAATTCAATAAACGATGTGTCAGAATGCCAAAAAAATTTTCGTTTTTTTTTTTTTTAGTTAGCTGAAATGGCATTTTATAATCGTTATTTATATAACTTGACATTAAAACAAGTGACCATATAAATAAAGAGTTAACTGTTCTCTTTCGTTTCAATGGAATTCAAAGAGAGAGAAAGAATCTAGAGCACCTCAAAAAAAAAAAAATATTGTATTTGTTTGCAATTAACAAATATTAATCAGGAGGGGAAAATTTAACGAGAAACTTTCACCCCTTCCTAAATAGGAAAATCTGGTGTGACTGGACGTACAGCACACAACTTTCTCTTACCTTCGATAATTGAAGGTTTTAATTAAATATTTTCGGGTTTTATATATTTGAATTAGATATTAGTATTCAAAACATCTCGATTCTTTTTGGACTTAACTAAGTCATAGAGATATATATCTAACAAAGCTGTGAGTGTTATTTATTGGCGAGGCCAAATATCCCGGCCCCCGGAAATCGAACCCAAGATCTACAGCCTTTCCGGGACATCGGCGTGCTGTTCATTGCACCTCTATGCTCCGGAAAGGCTGGAGATCTTGGGTTCGATTCCCGTGCTGTCCATTGCATGTCTATGCCCCGGAAAGGCTGGAGATCTTGGGTTCGATTCCCGGGGGCCATGGGATGTTTGGTCTTGCCAATAAATAACACTCACAGCTTTGTTAGATATATTGAAGGTTTTGTTCTTCACGCCAATTTTTTTTCGGCATAGAACCTATATTTAATTTCCACCGATATATATATATATATATATATATATATATATATTTATTTATTTATTTATTTATTTAGAATAGGATTCGGACCAGTAGGTTCAATCAAAAGTCAAAAAGTTTTCTAAAACAAAACTTTATTTGACCCCAGACAATGTTTCGTCCACTTGCTGTAGGACTTCTTCAGTGGTTAGCTAAAATATTAATACAAGATATTTTTAATTACTCCCTATTTTTTACAAAATAAAAATAAAATTGTTCTTTTTAACTTACAGTCATAGAGAGCCATATAGTATAAAATTATCAAACAGTAGGGCTTTAACAATATATATATACATAGACTTCACTTTTCTACCTTCTTGGTAAGACTAAATTATATTTTATTAACTAATACAAATAGGCCTACTCTTTATTTTCTAATACAAATCTATTTTAATCATTACTGTTTTGTTTTTATTAATTTAACTATCTTATTTTTAAAAATCTATTTTTTTTTTTATTTCCCACCACTTTTTTTAAATATATAAGTTCACACATCATAATTTTTTAAATTTTTCTAAAATGACACCACATGTTTATTTTGTAAAAAATAGGGAGTAATTAAAAATATCTTGTATTAATATTTTAGCCAACCACTGAAGAAGTCCTACAGCAAGTGGACGAAACATTGTCTGGGATCAAATAAAGTTTTGTTTTGGAAAACTTTTTGACTTTTGATTGAACCTACTGGTCTGAATCCTCTTGGAAATTGTAAAGAAGGTTCCTGAGCTTCATCAAATTTATATTTATTTAGGGTTGGTTTTTCACCATACCATTTATATAAACTTCATTCATTACAAAAAATATACGTATAAATACAATTATACAAAATCAATGTAAAACAATGGAAAAAATGTAATTAATGTAAAAAATGTAAAAAATGGGTTGAGTTGAGAAAACGCTCTCCGGGGTATTATGCCAATCTTTCTAAAAATATATTTAGATTTAATGTAGCTTTTATGGTCAAGTAGATAAGCAATTTTTCGATAATTTTTTGCCTAAAAAATGAGGTTTTTCAAGAAAGAAATTAATTTTAGAGTTAATTACTCGGGATATTTTTATTTAATCTATTTGAGTTTTTCTTTCTGCACAAACTGACATCAGATTTAGTCTGATCTGATTAGTCGTTCGGATTCTACAGAGGTTTAAACTTTAAAATTTGAATTTTCCGTCGTGCGGTAAAATGAAATGATAGGAAAAAAAAATAAATGGTGAAATCTTTAGCTGAAGAATCATTCTTTCTAACCGTATATTCAACATAATTATACCTCTTAAGACAGAGGAGTTATTCGAGCCGCTAAACTTTTTCTTGCATGCCTCCCTACCCGGCCACTATAAACACATACCATCTATTGCAATAGTATTAAGAATAAAGCTCGGAAGTTAGGCAGCTCAAATGGCAGCTGGTCTGTCTAAGAAATATCTTTTCAAAGCAGACAATAGGGCGATCGGCCTTTATTACCATAAAAATTTATCTTTTTAATATATTAGTGAACGTGTGCCATTTGGGCTGCCTAACTGCCGGGCTTTATTCTCAATACTATTGCAATAGATGGTACATTGTAAGACACATCAAAAGACCCTAATCGGCTTGAAAGAGTTTCAACTCGATTCTAAAAAATCGATTATTTCCAGTAAAAGATCGATTCTTGACTAAAGTCAGAGTCCACTTTTCCATCCCTACTCAGGAAGCCGGCTCAAAACGTATATTTCCATCAACTTCTTAATCCAGTCTATATATTAATACAAAGTATTCTAATAAAAAGGACATCGCCATTTTTAATAAGCAAGAAAGAAACGCTTTTTATTACAACTTTAATATTAGTTGGCAAGTGGATATGCGTGTTTAGTTTGAGGATACGTATAAAAAAAAAAAAAAAGAAGAAGGTGGCGACTGGCGAGAGATCTGAGATCAACGGGGGGTTAATGTTCCCCCAGGACCCCCGGAGTCCAATCCCGCCACTCAGTGTAATTATCAACAAATTGAATACACTTTTTGAACGAGGAACCCAATGAACTTAACATATAAATTATCGCGTAAATCTTAGCGCCCCTATTGGCTAAAGCAAACAGCGGCGGCGGCGCCCGGGAGACCCTAATTTATTTACGACCAAACCAACGGACCGAGCAGGTCATTTCCACCTGAAATTTATTTATATGAAAAAAAAAAAAGAAAGAAAGACTATCAAAGTCAAAAGCTGATTAGAATTCTGATTTAGAAGTGTTATAAGTTTATTAAGCTATTCAAATGGATATTAGGTAAATATACATTCAGAGTTCTTTTTTTTTCTCTCAGTCGCACTAATTGAAACTTTAAATAATAAAAAAAAATAAGCTGATATTAGTTATATGTTTACGATCTTTGGAAATTAATAGAAGAAAAAAAAAAATTTGAATAAATTTAACGTTTATATTCGTTAATTTGCTATAAAAAATCCGTATGCTTTTTTTCTGTTTCAGGGGCTAAAGGTTATTAAAATGAAGTCGGGGGGAGGGGGGGGGGCAGAAAAAAGTTAATTGTATCACGCGATGGTGCATCTAACTTTGCCAAGAGAGAGGAGAGGTCAGAATAATAATGATAATAATAAATAAATAAATAAATAATGACTAAAGATAGAAATTCAAATTTGTTTTTTTTAGTTTTAATTAATTGATTTTAGAAGTTGAAATGGTAATGTATAATATAGTGAAAGAAATTCATTAATTTTTTTTTTTTTTTAACACTGTATTTACGATCCGTTTTAATAAATGTTTTTAAATCTATCAGGAAATAAAGGAGAGGGGGATATTTTTTTGGGCTATATCTTTTTAGAGTTTAGTTTAATAAATTAAAAAAAAAATAAATAAATAAAGATAAAAGTGTAGAATGGCTGTTATTTATTAATCTTAAGGAAACGGATTTGCAGCCAGGAAAATAAAAAAAAACTATTTAGTTTCTTTCGGTCGACGTTTCGGACGCCAATCGCGTCCTTCCTCGGGACCAAAGATTGTTAGAAAGCACACATAGATTTTGTTGTGGCATACATAAAATATTTGAACAATATTGATAATAGCATCTTTTTTGTATAAGGTAAGAGCTCTCTGTGCGTTATTTTTTCCAATTGCGAAAAAATATAATTGGAAAAAATAACGCACAGAGAGCTCTTCCCTTATACAAAAAATCTGGTGTGACTGGCGCACAGCACACAACTTTCTCTTACCTTCGGTAATCGAAAGTTGTGTACTGTGCTTGTCTCACCAGATTTTTTGTGTCGACATGTATTTAGTTTCCGACAGTACGGTACATTCGATTTTCAAGATGTAAAATTTATAAGTATGGCAAAATATTTATATTTTGTTACCATAGCAACCATAGGAGAAATTCCTATCTTTCCTATGAAGAACAAGAGTAAAGTGGTCTTCAGAAGATTTCAATCACAAAATGAGAATATACATTTTATAGAGAATCTAAAAAATAATTGATTTTTGAATTTTTAAAAAAAATCGTTGGAGCAAATTTTGAGAAAATCGAAAAAAACTGAAAAAGTGCATCAGTAAAGTACTAGTACTCTTTGGCTGATTTTGTTCAAAAGCTTCGTGTCACGTCCCATGGGGGTGCCTAACTTAAATATAAAATTTCAACTTTCTAGCTCTTTTTTGTTCTTGAGATATTTTGTTCACAGACACACAGACACACACACAGACACACAGACAGACAGACAGACCATGTCGCGAAAACCATTTTTTTGGATTCAGGGGACCTCAAAACGTGTATATCCATCAAAATCTCGACATCGAATTTTTGACATGAAACCAATACTTTCTCTCTCTATATATTAACATATATATAGAGGTACGAGAAAGTAAAAAGATGCTATTATCAATATTGTTCAAATATTTTATGTATGCCACAACAAAATCTATGTGTGCTTTCTAACAATCATTGGTCCCGAGGAAGGACGCGATTGGCGTCCGAAACGTCGACCGAAAGAAACTAAATAGTTTTTTTTTATTTTCCTGGCTGCAAATCCGTTTCCTTAAGATTAATAAATAAAGATAATCCATTTACTGGTTGTAGATATGGAATGAGTCGGCTAAGGGAAAGAAAAATAAAAATCTAGTGTGATGATCACACGCAAATTTCAATTACCAGATTTTTTTTTGTCCTGTGATCAGAGTTGGCTAGTTATATCCCGCCTAGAATAATCCATGGTTTTATACATGGATAAAACTACACTGTAAAAAAAAAAATTTGTAATTTTATAATTGTTTAGGAAGCATATTTCCTACACAAAAACATAGTAAATTTAGTAAAAACCATTTACAAATGTATTGTAATTTTAGAAAGCCGTTTGAAAATTAGAATGAAAATTTGTTGTAATTTTAGAAAGACATAGAATAAAGATATTTAAAAATTAGAGTGCAATTGTATGGTAATTTTAGAATTTTCAAACTGCTTTAGGAAAAAAAATCAATTTTTAACGAAAATTACTATACGTAAGGCTTATAGCTGGTAGTTCAATCAGGATAGGTGAGAAAGAAGAAAATTCGCAGCTAGTTAATATTTCATTATTTTTATTCCCATTATGTTGACGTTTCGGTCCCGGTCGGGACCATCCTCAGAACAAATGGGTGTTAAATATGTATAAATTATGTATAAATTATTATATAATTTATACATATTTGACACCCATTTGCTCTGAGGATGGTCCCGACCGGGACCGAAACGTCAACATAATGGGAATAAAAATAATGAAATACTAGCTGCGAATTTTCTTCTTTCTCACCTATCCTGAAAATTACTATTGTAAAATTACAATAAAAACTCTATTTTTCGAAGAAAATTTTAATTTTAAAATGTTTTTTTGTTGTAAATATTTGAACGCATACATTTGTAAATTTAATATATAAATGCATAGTAGATATCATTTACAAGGGAAATTTGTAAATTTAGTATTCCAAAACACACTAAAATTAAGATTTTTTTTTACAGTGTACCACGGATAAATCTAGACCGTTTATATATATTTCATAATAACGGTTATCGTTTAAAGTCTTATATGGCCTAAGTTGCCGAAAAGACTGTGTGTATGTGTGTGAATGGAAAAAAGTGTGAGTGTTTAAAAAAAAATCCTCAAGCAGGCACTGGATTGGAATATTGGATCTCACCACTATAGGCCCCAAGCAACTCACGAGGAGAGGGAGTTGCTGTGACATCCCGTCCTGGGAAAGATTCCCTTTCAGTGATGCACTCTTCGAAAGGAGTATATGCTGAGGGAGTCCCTTCTCAAACTAGGACATCCTCTTTAGCATAGAAGAGGTTGGATAAAAGGAACTAGAAATAAGAATTAGTTCTTCTTCTCTTCTCGCCTTGTCGGCGGATCTCACTCTTTCCCTCCAACCCTATCATACCTATTTTTACGACCGGAAGAAATAGGAGAGACCGGCCCGTTGTATGGTCTGACGCCTGTTGGAAATAGGAAGGAAGAGACAGACATTTAAAGAACTGAAGAACTGCCTGTCCCAGCTCGGTTAGCTCGTGGTCGCCATCCACATACCCACAAGATGTGGGTCTCTGAGCAAAGAAACAAGGATTATTTCATTAGATAGAAATGAAAGTAGGAGGAGGAGTTTGAGATAGGAAATAATGCCGGTACAGCCAGAGGGCCGTGTGTCTTCATGGACATAAACACCTCGGGTAAAAAAAACGGAGATTCCGGTAGGAATTTCATATAATAATCAGTAAGTGTTGAAAAAAAAAATTTTTTTTAAGAGTTAACGCACGCCCATCACTTGCTCTAAATTAAATAATTATTTAAATAATAATATAAACATTATAAAAATTTACATTTCAATTCAAAGAGTAATTATAATATAAGAAAAAAAAAATAAAAGAGCTACCGTTAAACAAACTGACAGGCTAATTTTAAAGGGAAATGTCTTCTTATTGATAATACATGAATTAAAAAGTTTAAACAAGAAACATTCATTATGACAACAATGGTAATTAGACAGTGGCTCATTACTCATCTAAATCGAAGTGAAAAGAAGAAGAAGAGACCTCATTAGGGGGGGGGGGGGGGTGGAGTTTACAAATACATTAGCAGGACAATTAATAATAAATGATGAGAAAGTTTCCTCCATTTTTTTTTAAGCGTGATACATAATTTGAATGAAAATAAATTGTGATATAGAAGAAGAAGAGATGTATCTCTCTTTCTTTTTTTTTTTTTTTTAATCTTAAGATAGGATCTTTCATGTTAATTTGTTATATTTCACTTGAATAATAAACATTCTAATGATCTATCATTTACACTTGTGATGTATCATTACAAATTCATTAAGATAAAAATAAAAAAAAAAGCGCCTTAATCAACGAACGTTTCGGTATTTATACATGGAAATTAGTTTGGTTGAACATGAAGAGTTATTTGTTTTTTTAAAGATTTGAATTTATTAATTTGATATAAATTAAAAAGGTGTTTCTATTTTTCCGGTCCTTATGACGTCGTATTTTTTGGAGATATAATAACACCTGTATTTTGGAATTGATAATTTCTTTTTATTTATTAGTGAACAGGGGAATTAAACCCGAAATCCCCGGGGTATCGGATTTTTCTCGGACGAAACGAAAAAAAACAGCACACAACTTTCTCTTACATTCGGTAATAGAAAATTGTGTACTGTGCTTGTCACACCAGATTTTTTGCATGTATTTAGTGTCCACCGATATACAGGTATTAGATAGAATTCAAGAACAGAGGAGTGAATATTTTTGATAAAATCAATTTTAGTATCTTTTATTGTGCTTGGTACCTCTATAAAATTGTATTTAAATTCTTCTTCGCGTGGGGAACTAATATATTGGGTTCCCCATGAGGTCCCAAAAAGACAATTTTGAAAATCGAATTTTTTATATAACCTAGAAGAAGACCGACATTTTTTAAGAATTGCACGCGCTTTGGATTTTTGAAAATTCGAGGCAAATATACGAAGATGAACGTTGGGAACTAGAAGAAAATCCAGGAACCAGTGGCGTAGCGAGGGGGGGGGGCAAGGGGGGTCATGATGCCCCGGGCGCCACCACAAAGGGGCGCCAAATGGTCCGAAAAACAAAAAATTGCTGGATAATTTTTAGTTTTTATTATAATTGATTTCAGGAAAATATATTTTAAATGTAGTGCCAGTGTAATATAATAATTTATGCCGAAAAAAAGTCGACGAAAAAAATGCACCGAAAATTTTCTAGCCGAAAGCAAAATCTCGTCGAAAAAAAATCGCTAAAAAGAAAAAACTACCCGAAAATTTTCTCGCCCTAAGCAAAATCTCACCGAAAACAAACTCGCTGAAAATTTTTTTTCAGGCATTTTAATTAAGCCATTTGGAATCCAAATGGCTTAAATAAAATCATCGGACTGCCTGGGATCCAACCCTGACCCTTGGTTTAGAAGGCCAGCACTCAGCCTTTAGACCAAGCCCGAGGGCCCGAGCCCTGCTTATAAATTTCATTTCATCTTCTAATATATAGGCGGAAACTATATATATATATATGTCGACACAAAAAATCTGGTGGGACAGTCACACCAGATTTTTAAAAATATTTTATTTTGGAACTTTCCGAGGGGGTTTTTTTTTTTTTTTTTTTTTCTTGATTTTTGGCGAGTTTGTTTTAGGGGGAGATTTTGCTTTCGGCGAGTTATACCGCCTCCATAATAATTTTGTATATTTTACATATAATATTATATGGTTTTCAAATGGAGGGGGCGCTAAAAGGTATTATGCCCCGGGCGCGAGTTAAGCTCACTACGCCACTGCCAGGAACAGTGGAAGTGATGGAAGGCCTTCCTTCAATAAAAAGAAAAAAACGAAGACAACGCAACTGCGAATGAACTGAAAATATTAAAAAATGATGGTCAGTCACATAATCATCATCATCAACATAACCATATCACTTCCCAACCCTCTAATAATCTACCAAATGATTCACATTCTCCCACAAATTATTCTTAACAGGGTCATTTCTCACAAATAGAAAAAATAATATATCTTCTCAGAGTACATTCAATAATAACCAACTGGATATGTCGAATGATTTTGTTGAAAATAAATAGTTATGCCAAATTATGTTCGGCAAATAGGTATAATGCAGAGGATATTGGTCCTTATTATATTTTCGTCGAAAGTTTTAATAAAAAAATCAATGTACATGCTATTTCAATAGGGAAATTAATTAGAGAAAATTTTTTTCTCTCTCTATAAAGCAATCTCGAATATTCACTCAGTTGATAGGAAAAAGGTTAAGATCATTATAAATTCTATGCAGGAAGCCGAATTGTGGTCAAAAAAATAATCTTCACTGTTATATACCGAATTTTAAATTATACAAACAGGGGGTTATTCGAAATATTGAATATTCTGTGACTGAAGATGACATAATAAATTTTTCAACCTCCAATTATGGTAATCTTTTGTTTAGGGAATTTTGACAAATTTTTAAATAACTATTTTTATTTAAATAAATATTATAAGCTAAGCTATATAAAACTATTTAAAAAATTGTGTCAAATGCTGTGTGAAAAATTGTTGGCCTGAAGACCTTTTATAAAATAGAAAAAAACTTTTAGGGGTGGGGGGGGGGGCGTATTATCAGTAACCCCCCCGCCGGGGGGGCCGTCAAGCCTATAGCTAATAAATAAATAAATCATAGTTGATTTTGGAAATAAAATAAAGGTGCCAAACTAAAAATATATTTAAATTTTTTCACTTCCATAATCATATTAAGGTTGTTCGGACATTAAAGCACTTTGTTAGATTAAAAGCTAATTTTTTAATATGTTATTAATCACTATCAAATACGTATAAAATAAAATTTTGAAGCAGATCTGACGCAGGGTTATCGTGTAAATAATTTTTAAAAAATTGAAATTTAAACCATGGGGAATATCGACGAAACGCACACATATCGAATTAAATAGCCACCTGTGCAACTGATACAAAAACAAAAAAACTTACATTTTATCAATTCACTTCCGAGGAATACGTTAAACATAAAATCAAAAGTTTCTGCCGTAGGCTTTTAAAGATATTTTAACAAGAAAGTCAAAAAATTCTCCAAAATGACAGTCGCCAATATTTAAAAATAAGGAAGTCTCGAGAGTCAGACCAGCCTGGCAACGTCGCATAAAATAATTGTCTTTTCTCGATGTCAGTTACATTTTTTTTTTCCATTTTACGATATTTTTTCTCGCAAATCGTCCATTGTGTTTAAACTGATTTGCATTAAACATTGTAATATATTAAATAAAATAAAATTTAAGGCGTTTAAGATTTAAAATGGATAGCTGATGAATGCAATGTTGCCAGATCTATATTACGTGAAAACTGCTCAAGTCAAAAGTCATTCATTTATTATTTTTGGTAATTAAATTATTAACTTAATCCAATTATAAACTCTGATAGGTCGCGACTAAATTATAATAAGGAATTTTGGCATTCAAATTTTTAATTTCATTAAAAAAAAATTTAGATTCTATTATGACTTACGATGTACTATCCGAACAACCTTTAAAAGTATAAAATATTTTTTTTTGGAACTTTGTCAAATATTTGAAAGGCCATAATAATAATCTATTATATTAATAAAGAGCCAAAATTGATGCTAAATCAATACACTCTCTTTTTTTTTTATTCAGTATAAATATATTTTCATTATAGAGCAGCTATAAGGGCATTAAAATGCAAATTATACAATCTTTTTTTTATTTTTTTTTTTGCGATCATCTTTTTGATATTATCTCTAAACTGTTGAGATTTCATCAAGATGATATTTAGATGACTACTTATCTTGTTAAATGATTCATTAAAAAAAAAAAAAAAAATGGTTCGATAGATAGACGATGTCGATTAGTTATTAAAACACTTCTGCTTTCAATTAAAAGACAGTTCATCCTTTAATTGCATTTTTTTATTTTGAGGGTGGGGGCAAGCAAGCAAGATCATAATCTATTTTCGATCTTTTGTTTCGTTTGATAATGCATACTCTACATTTAAGGAGGAGTTAAATGAAAAAAAAAAAAAAATGCTTTATGTCGTTTGAATTCCCTACCGGAATTCATCTAAAGTGTGTTTATCTCAAAAATCAATTTAGGTATATATTTAAATGCATTGTCTAAATTAATGTTTGGCCGATAGGGGAAACTACAATTAAGGAGCCCTTGTACCTTAGGATTCTTTTCAATAAAATAATAATTGTGAAAATAAATA
>JAKCPI010025060.1:0-14249 GCA_023213315.1 Euborellia annulipes
AAGCTTAGAGGAAAGTTGCGATAAATTGAGTTTTAGCATATTTAATTACCTTTCATTTAAGCTAAGTACGGGGTCAGTAACCCTTATAGTTCTCTTGTAATCGTATTAGCAAAACTGAAAATTGTAACATTTCTGAAAAGCATGTAAATATTTCAATCATCATATCTCTGGGTTGGCTTGAATTGTTTTAAATTTAATATACTTTCAAAATGGTATAAGCAACTAATGTCAAAAAGCCCATAGTTTTTTAATTGAACTGCAAAAAACTGAAAAAAAGTCCGAAAATTTTGCAGTTTTCACGTAATACGCGGAAGTACAACTTTTTTTTTCTTGCAAAATGTCTCTCCTAAGGTGTCCATATAACATACCAAAAATGCAGCGTTACATAGCGTTTTGCGAATTTAGACCTTTTTGTACCTATTGACTCGCCTATTGATTAGGAAAAGAACTAACCATTGAAGAACATTATTTATGAAAAAGCTTAGATGATATTAGTTTATGAGCGACTTTTAGAATAATAATATTATCTATATTCCCTAGGTGTTGACAGATGTCTTGGCTGAAATTGATTCGAGCAATCGGGTTGATGTTCGAACTGAAGATCCAGAAAAAACCACCGTGCGTCTTTTAACAATGCTCCGAGTCCTCAAATATAGACATCCACCTCAAATTGATGTGTAAGAAACTACTCTCTTCTTTCTTTTGCTTTTTCACTAACTTTTATCACCTCCTTCTGCTGGATACTCCATTCTTGTTAGATCTCTTGCTTTGTGATATAAGATTCATTCAGTCGAATAGGGATTTTATAATTGAGGGGATTATATATTTAAGGAATTTCTCTTTTTTCATCCAATAAGCACTTGGTCAATAAAAATTTTAATTTTTTTTCTTCAAAAAAAAAACACATTTTTTTCCCGTTCACACTCACATTCACACACATATGCGCACAGTCTTTTTAGGGAACTTAGGCCATTTAAGACTTTAAACGATAACCGTTATTTATGTATATAGGCCTATATATATTTAGGGCCCCAGGCATTCTTATTTAAGCTATTTGGTTTCCAAATGGCTTAAATAAAATCATCGGACTGCCTGGGATCCGAACCCTCGACCCTTGGTATACACGGCAGGCTACCACCTTATCCGAGGGCAATAAAAATTTTAATTAAAAAATTTCATTTTGGCCAACAACAATTGATAACCTCTAATTTCAAATTCCTTCCTTATGTTTCTTTTCATTTTTATCCTGGACATTGGAATGTTTAATAAAATTACGAGGCATTCTAATTCATTGATAGTATGCATTTCACTATGATTAGGCTATTATTTAAATAAAAATTTAATTTTTGTGTACGTGAAGTAAAAATTCATTTAGATTAATTGTTATTTAAAATTTTCCATCTTAAAATGAATTGGTAAAATTAAGGTACAAGGTAAAAAAAACTTCTGATAATTTTTTTATTTATTTCTACAGTACAGAAATACCGTGTAGGTAAATAAATTTAAATGTTTAAAAGAATGAAATGCTGAAATATAAATCCTATTGATTTATATTTCAGCAGAAGACAATCATTTCATTCTTTTAAACATTTCAAATTAAGAAAATCCTGCTAATCTCGGCAAATATAACCTTTCAAATAAATAAATTTACACAACTGTGCGAATAATAACTTTTATTAGATCAATAACAATAAGTTAAAAACAAAAAAATTAAAAAAGAGGGTAGAAATTGAGAGATGCAGCTATATTTATTTATTTATTCCGCACAGCTGACGTTTTGGTTCTGTGTTTGAACCATCTTCAGATCCAGCGAAAAGTCATTATGATGTCATTTTTTTATGTATCTGGTCATCGCATACTGGGTATATATATTTATATAAGAATTTGATTCAACACCCACTGTGACTTTCATATTGACTTCGCCAGCTCTGGGGATGCTTCAAACATGAAACCGAAATGTTAGCCATGCGGAATAAATAAATAAAGAAAAAAACCTTTAAAAATATAACCAAGTATTTATTAATTTAAATAAGCGAAAAATGTAGGTACCGCCAGGAGGTCGCCCCACGGATCTGTCGATTTACTCTCAACATGCCCTACTAGTCTACTTCATAATTACTTCATGGACCAACACATGATATATATAATTCTTTAGAAAAAACCTTAGCTGCATCTCTCATTTTCTATCTTCTTATTAATATAACATTACAGCTATAAATTGCTTTTTGTAAAAAAAATACAAGAAATATTTCAAAATTGCCTCTTTGAACATTGATACATTTTCTTAATCGCTTACGGATGTTGCTGACAATGCTCGCACACAAGATTTTCACAATTGAGCTTCTCCACGCTCGTCAGAATCACCGCCAGCTGCTCAAAAGGGTTATCAAAAGAGAAGCATCTGGATTCAGGCTTCAGAAGAACTGGGCGCCGGCGCATTTGGCCTATTCGAAAATCGCTGTTTCCCTGTTTTTGGGGCAAAGATGTTTGGCCGGATCTTAATCTGATGGACTACTCCGTTTGGTCGATTCTGGAACAAGTCTCAGCTACACGATACACAACGGTGGATCAGCTGGAAGTGGCTCTGACACGGCAACATTCATAAGCGATTAAGAAAATGTATCGAGGTTCAAAAGGCATTTTTGAAAAATTAGTTGTAATTTTTTTTTGTTTTTATCTTATTGTTATTGATCTAATAAAAGTTATTATTCGTCCAGTTGTGTCAATTTATTTACCTATACTCCGTACTGTGGAAATAAATAAAAAAATTATCCGAACTTTTTTGTCACTCTGTATGTTTAATGTTATATTCGTGAAATGTATACATTCATAAATTTATTTATTTTTAATAATTTTTAAATTAAAAACATCTAGCGTTAGTTATCAACTTATCTCAAGCTTTTTTTTTTAGTTCGACATTCAGACAAGGATTGGTTCAAGGAGACAAACAAATAATTCACCCCATTCTAGAATGGCTCTTAAAATCAATGCCTGATTTAAAGAAACGCATTTATTTAGCACAATTTCTAGTCAAAGTAGAAATTCCCGTTGAGATTTCATCAGATATGGATATGGCAAGTTTATATGAACAGGTAATAAAAAATAATTTTTTTTTTTTTTATTTTCTTTCAAATTCATTCATATTTTTTCTGATTTAGTATGAAGCTTTAATTGAAGAATTTAAAGCATTCCACAAAGAGAGTGAAACAATGAAAAAGAATGGATATTCGGTCTCGGAATTAAAGGCTGATATTGAAACGATGGAAAAAGAAAAAGAAATTGTTTTAAAAAGAATTGATCGAATGCAACAAAAGGTTGGTTTGTATTTCTTTTTTATTATTTTTCATCTGATTAAAATCAATTATTCAAACAGGTTGGTGATTTAGCAAATAAAGAAATGATGTTAAACGCAGCGCATGATTTACGTTTAGAAAAAGAACGAGAACGTGAATTGTTTACACAAAAAGAAGAACAAAAAACGGCATTGAGTTTGGCGGATACGAAAACTGTGCGACTTCAACGCCAATATAAGGATTTGCAGCAAGCTGGTCTTCGGGCTACCCCTGAAGGTGTTTGTTTAGATATTAAGTTTTTCTAAAGTCTTCTAATATTAATTCACTTTTTAAAACCGAGATCGTTTTTAAATTTTTGATGTCAGTTAATCAAAAACAAAAAATTCAAAAAATCCTTTTTATAAGTACCACAAAACCTTTATTAGTTCTGCCTTCGTTAGTTAATTGAACGCCCGGAACTCTAAATAAAAAGCAATAGAAGTAAATTATGGGTTAATAAAAGAAAGCTTCTACTAGAAATCGCAAGAAATTTATCATTTAAAGAGAGTTGAGAGACGATAAATTAATTTTTATTTTACTTAATACTTGATTTATTTATTTATAGGTTTATTACAAAGACTTGAAGAAGAAACACGGATCAATTCTTATATTGTAAATGAAAAATTACCTAAAGAAATCGAACAACGGAATTCTGAAATTGAAATTTTACAAAAAGTATCATCTGAACCTGCTCTAGGAAGAATGGACTTGGAAAAATTAATAACATGGTAATATTTTTAATCTTCTCAGGCATCTATTGGTTGACAGTATTGTTTTAGCCACTTGACAAAGTATCTTATTTCGAAAATGCTTTATTTTTTTTTAAAAACTGACTTTTTGTTTTAAAAAATGTATATAACAATTAACAAAAATATATTGATATGCTTTTGATCCCACCACACAAAGTATTATCTTCCGGCGATAGCAATTTGCCCTTGCTGGTTGGCCTGGAGTTACCCATGATCTACCAAAGGTTGTGGCGTGCCAAGTAGTATAAATGAGGATAGGCACTCTAAAAAGTTATTTTCTCATTACCAAGAAACTAGCCTGTAACCCATGATCTTTTACGTGTAAGACTTTCGAAATATAGGACTATCCATTTTTTTATCGCCTGTCACAATCCGATGTTGAAAATTATTTTCTTTTCTGCCTGGCCAAGAGCATTTCTCAAGTGATTTCTCCTCCTGTCTTTTAGTCTACAAATCTGAGAATGGAATGAGAAGAAGTCACCCAGGAGGATATCCTCTTGAATAAAACTCTAAAAAGCTCTACCTAGTAAATACATTTTAGCCAAAAAATTGTTGGATTATAAAGTTTTTTTATTCCTCCCCTTTAGCCAGCGGCCTTTGGGCTCCATAAAAACACTACAAATTTCAATACAAAATCAAAACAATATGAACACAATATAAAAAAAGCCATAACAATATGAATACAAACCCTCGGGCCTTGGTGGAGTGGTCAGTATGCTGGCCAATTGTACCAACGACAAAATTTGTTTCAATTGAATTTGATACCTATCAATTGAAATAAATAGGGCCGGGATTTAAATGGCCACCGATGTCGAAAAATACTTTAAACCAGCGTTTCCAAACTGGGAGCCACAGCGAGCAATTTTCCAAATGATTGCTAATTTTATAATTAAAATATTAAATAAGAACAAATAAAAAAAATATTTTTATATAAATTTTTTTAGCATTAAAAATGTTTGTTTTTGTATTATTTTATAAAATTGAGGGGGGGGGCGTCATGCGATTAAATATTTTTAAAAGAGGCGTTATAACATAAAAGTTTGGAAACCGCTGCCTTAAACCCATTAAAAAAAATATTAATACAAAATTAAAGTAAATTCAATATAAAAGCAAATATAAATACAATATTTATTTATTTATTTATTACCATGCCCAACAGCATAAACTATTTACTGGGCAGGTTACAGACATAGTTATCCATGTACATATTTGTTTGTATTTAACTTGTTGGTGAATTAGTCAGCTAGCCTAATTTAAAGATTTCACTAATTACTTTGGGTAATCGGAAGCATTGTTTAAAAAAGTTCAACAATTACACAATCTCTTCTATTCTATAACAAAAATATAGACAAAATAAAGAACTTCAATGATTTTCAATATAGAATTGAAATTGTTGAAGCAAATTTTAAGAAAATTCAAATATGATATCAACATCACACTAATTTAAACTTAATAATGTTACACTAATGTAAATTGATTTGATTAACTTTATTGTTTTAGATTCAAAGTGTGAATTTGGAGGTATCCCAGATAATAGAGAGACATCTGGCAACGAGAGGAGATCCCGCCGATGATAAATTAGCCTTGTTTCGTCAACAAGCAGGCATCATAGGAAGGAAACGCGAACAATCAGCGGAACAATTAGCCAATTTACGCACGAAATTATCAAATATTGAAAAAGATATCAGGGTAAATAATTAAAGACTTTTTTCTTTTTCTTTTTTTTTTTTTTTGATTTTCTATATCTTCATTTTTTCTATAATATCATAGGAAAAACATAATGATTTGGAAGGAGTCGATGGCACAACGGATGCAACTCTTTTACAACGAGATGAATATGAACGTTATATAAAAAAATTGAGGGCTAAAAGCACAAACTATAAACGACAGAGAGCTGAATTGTCTAATCTAAAGGTGAGAAAATTTTAGTTTTTAACTTTTGAAACCTTTAAGACCTATTTGAAGGTTTCACTATCAACTGACAATTTTCAATTATAGTGGAGAATTGGAGATATCAGCCAAATTGGGATTGTCCAGGTTAATAAAACTCCCAGGATAAGACGTTTCGGCCTGAATTTATTTGGCCATCTTCAGTTATTGGAAATTATACACTTCACTATGCAATAATTCCCAATAACTGAAGATGGCCAAATAAATTCAGGCCGAAACGTCTTATCCTGGGAGTTTTATTAACCTGGACAATCCCAATTTGGCTGATATCTCCAATTCTCCACTATAATCACATCACAACCACAACCTCAAAAGCGACAATTTTCAATATCAGACTGTCTTGGCAAGATGTTTGATTAGCACCAATCAATTATTTATTTTATATTAATAATGGCTTCAATTTTGGAAATATTTTAATTCAGTTTCCTAAATATCCTGGATATCGAAACCCTCAAATAGGCCTTTGCTTTATTTTAAGACACAAAATCCATTTCTCCTGATGACCAAAATAGCACCTACCTTTTTCCCTTATTTAAATTAATAAATACTTGGTTATATGTTTATTAAAGCTTTTGGGGTTTGTTTTATCATTAATTTAAATAGAGACCTCATTTTGTTTAATTATTTACTAAAAATATAAATCCTGTACAACATTTCGAGTGCCTATTCTGCAGTCGTTTTCAAGTACTGTGCACTTGCTCCGACTCGAGGGAACTAATCTCAAAGGGACCAATTAAAACTATAAATACTCTCCAACGTTTCGACTACTTATATAATACTTTGCAGTCAGGAGATTAAATAAAAAATCCTTTATTTAATTCTTATTCGCAAGTACAGTATTTATATTTTTAATAATAATAAATAACGAATGTGATCTATAATTAAAAACTACCATAATAATACTAAAATAGCATTCTGAGTGATATGTTGAATATATCCCTCTATTTCTGACGTGTACACGATGAAAGTTAAGATAATTAAATTTAAAATTAATTAAAACGTCAGATGCTTATTTTTATAATAATTATTTAATCTCTTGGCAAGCAAATATATATGTATTTGTAAATATATTTGTATTTGCTTGCCAAGAGATTAAATAATTATTATAAAAAATAACCATCTGACGTTTTAATTAATTTTAAATTTAATTATCTTTTCTGAGTGAATTCAAATAACCGAATGCCTTACTGTTGGCCAGTGGTCAGGGCACACTGTGAGTTCAATTTATTTATTTGGATAACGACCTTAGTACTACTTGGACTTTGGACTACATATATATATAAGTTCCTCCAGGTGTTGTTTTAGCTGGTCCGGTAGTTTCATTTTCTGCAGCTTGTGTTCTCCTTCCAGGTTTTTCCTCCTCGGAGAGAGTTCCCACATCTAATTCTCGCCCAAATCTTCCTGTTCTTCTTCCCTAGGGTTGTGTCCCTGGCCTCCTCTCCCGGTATCTTCTTAATTTCTTTTATACACCCTGCAGTATCTTGATGCGTCTACTCTCCTCCAACAATCTTGCCACTCTTGGCCCATCTTCTTCACTATTAATAATCCTATTTCTCTGATCAACTTCTTGTTGTGTCCATTATTGTTTCCCAACATTGCGCCGTATAATATCTTTCTTATTCAGAAATAAAATTCTTAAATAATTGTATTATATATTATTAATATTCAATAAAACTCTCGACAAGTCCTGGGTTTATTTAATATATTTTTACTTTCTCTTACCTATGTATATATGTAATATATATATAGAGAGAAAGTATTGGATTCATGTCAAAAATTCGATGTCGAGATTTTGATGGATCTTCACGTTTTGAGGTCCCCTGAATCCAAAAAAGTGGTTTTCGCGACATGGTCTGTCTGTGTGTGTGTGTGTGGGTGTGGGTGTGTGTGTCTGTGTTCAATTTTAAGCATGAAGGAATTGAGCTACGAGGTTAAAATTTTATATTTAAGTTAAACACCCCCCGGGACCGGAAAAATAAGCTTTTAATCAAAATCGGCCAAAGAGTACTAGTACTTTACTGATGTACTTTTTCAGTTTTTTTCGATTTTCTCAAAATCGCTCTAACGATTTTGATTAAAATTCAAAAATCAATTATTTTTTAGATGCTCTTTCAAATGTATATTCTCGTTTTGCCCTCAAAATTGTTTGAAGCACACTTTACTCTTGTGCTTCATAGGAAAGATAGGAGAAATGGTTGCCATGGTAACAAAATATAAATATTTTCCCATACTTATAAATTTTACATCCGAATTCATATATTCCCTACTACCGGGGACTAAATACATGTCGACACAAAAATCTGGTGTGACAAGCACAGTACACAACTTTCGATTACCGAAGGTAGAGAAAGTTGTGTGCTGTGCGCCAGTCACACCAGATTTTTTTTAATTATTTCACTGCTGATCTAAATGTCCCCTGGGCTCCTCAGATGAACTCGGGATTTCCAGGCTTTCTGTGTGCTTGCACCTGCACTAAGTTAATCGCCTCCTCACACTATAGGCCTGCAAGTTCGAAATTTTCGGCTAAAGATTTCTCATTTGGTGAGTGGAGTTCAATGAACTCTGATACCTCGGGGTCCACGAACAGCATAATAAAAATGTGACATAAAATGGTTTAAGTTTAAATTGTTGGATCAATTGTGGCTACTGAGCGAGAGTTGATGGTTTTATTTCTTTGGATCCTTATAACTGCCTCCCTTTACTTTACCTTAAATATAAAGATTATTTTTTATATCTCTAACGTAACTTTTATTTCCTTTTAGGCTGAAGGAGGCGTTTTAAGTCGAACTCTCGATATACTCAAAACAAAAGAACAGAGTATCACAGGCATTTTGGTAATTATTATTTCAATATTATTTATATTAGTTAGTGAAATTTCTTATCTATAACTTTAGACGCAGGAAGAAGCCGTAAGCGGAGTTGTCGGTTATAGTGAAGCGAAAGAACGTCTTGAATTTGTGTCTACAAAAAAATCAGAACTCGATCAAACCAAAGGACAATCCCTCGAGACGATTTCCTCTCTGGTTATTCAATTGCAAAATGCTATTGCTACAAAGAAAGCCCAACTTGCGCCAATCATCAAAGGTATCTATCTTTTATTTTAAATGACTTTTAATTTTTATCAAAATAAAAGAGGCAAACGGTATTGAAAACTTTCAAATTTGTGACGTTTCGGTTTTATTTAAATGAAGCTAAGTCATGCTGCATGTGATCAATACCACTAAATGAATATTTGCAGGAAAAATTTAAAGGACTCGGAAATTGTTATATTTATACTCTCCCTGAGTAATTCTGCATTTATCATTCCTTTATTAAAAAGATCTTTTTTTATTTTTTATACTTATATTCGGGTGGGATTTATAGAAATAGGCTTCTTATTCTTCTATTATTTTTATATATATGGGGCATTCCACGCCAACTCGACCACTTTTGAACCCGACCATTTTGATTTGGCTGAAACTTTGTCATCTTTTTTGTACCCTATTGAAAACGTGTTTGAGAATTTTTTCAGATTTTTCGACCCAGCCAAAAAAAAGTTATAGCATTTTCAAAAAACATCGAATATTTTTTTCAAATAACCGTAAAACTGTCAAAAATTAACTTATCGGGACGATTTTTTTGAAATTTTTGTCTTTAAATGTACTTTTCAGAAAAAATATGACAAAATTTTACAGATTCATCTTGAACGTTTTTTTTGACATTTTCGGTCAAAAACAAAAATTTCGGGATGAATGACACTTTTTTTTTAATTTTTTTTTTTTATAAAAAACTTTGATTTTTTCTACAAATGCTCTGAAAATTTCAGAGTGGGATTATTTCGCGTTCTATTTTTTTTAATTTTTGAAAAAAATTTTTTTTTCTCCGCTTATTTTTCATGACGGTGCTCTTAAATTCTTCCAGGACTGTCCGAGATTCTAGAAAATTGAAGAAAAAATAATAATAATAATAGTTAGAGGTGATGAAAATCGAGAAAATTCCATTTATCCTGAAAAAATTAGAAATTAGTTGTGTATTCAACTACTAAAGTATTTGAAGCGTTAGGTAAAAGCTTAGAAACATGGGCGTAACTAGGGGGTGCCGGGGGGGGGCCTGACCCCCTACAGAGGCTCCTTGCCCCAAGAAAATTGAGAAAATATGGGGCTTTCCAGGCCCACCCGAAGATGGCTGGTCCCATGGCCCCCCTTCAATTTTTTCTTGGGGCAAGGAGCTTTCTGGGGGGGGGCCGGCACCATCCTAGATACGGCCCTTGTTTCTAAGCTTTTACTTAACGCTTCAAATACTTTAGTAGTTGAATACACAACTCATTTCTAATTTTTTCAGGATAAATGGAATTTTCTCGATTTTCATCACCCCTAACTATTATTATTATTATTTTTCTTCAATTTTCTAGGAATCTCAGTCAATCCTGGAAGAATTTAAAGAGCGCCATCATGATAAATAAGCGGAGAAAAAAAAAATTTTTTTTTCAAAAATAAAAAAAAATAGAACGCGAAATAATCCCACTCTGAAATTTTCAGAGCATTTGTAGAAAAAATCAAAGTTTTTTATAAAAAAAAAAAATTAAAAAAAAGTGTCATTCATCCCGAAATTTTTGTTTTTGTCAGAAAATGTCAAAAAAAACGTTCAAGATGAATCTGTAAAATTTTGTCATATTTTTTTCTGAAAAGTACATTTAAAGACAAAAATTTCAAAAAAAAATCGTCCCGATAAGTTAATTTTTGACAGTTTTAAGGTTATTTGAAAAAAATATTCGATGTTTTTTGAAAATGCTATAACTTTTTTTTGGCTGGGTCGAAAAATCTGAAAAAATTCTCAGACACGTTTTCAATAGGGTACAAAAAGATGACAAAGTTTCAGCCAAATCAAAAATGGTCGGGTTCAAAAGTGGTCGAGTTGGCGTGGAATGCCCCATATATATATGAATAAATTCGACTTTCTATATAATCAAGTCCAGGGCCGGATCTACGAGATTTTTTAGGAGGGGCAAAACTTAATTTTCCGCCCCCTACTTAAAATTTTCTATACAAAATTCATATCATTTTAGCTTTTTTTAGTAAATCTCTTTAATTGCCGCCCCCTGATATCTGCCGCCCGGGGCACACGCACCCACTGCCCCCCCCCCCCCCTAGATCCGGCCCTGATCAAATCAAATCTATCATGATGTTTTAAAATGCCTAGAAGGGAACTGGTTTTGTTTTAACCAAAATTTTAATTTTAAATTCCAAATTTTAATTTTAACTTTGATTAGCTTCATTTATAAATGTTATATTTGCTATTATTATTGCTATTTTGATGTAAAACATATATTTTGTAAATTGGGCTCGGCCCGTGAAATTAACTTAAATAAATAAATAAATCACTCTAGTGGAGTTAAATGCATTTAAATTTTTGTCACAAATTTTATACTTTTCATTAAATTTGTTATTTGAATAATTATTCATTTATATTACCTCGCCTCCCTTAAAAATATTTAATCGTATAACGCTCCCCCCCCCTCCCCATTTTATAAAATAATACAAACACAAAAATTTACTGAATAATTTTATATACAAACATTATTTGTTTATTAAATACTCAATTAAATGACAACTTAACAATTGACTCAATGCTCTGTCATTTCAGTGAATCCATACACTTTAATATTATTTAAACAAAGCCGAAAATTCTTAAATTTGAGAACACTCTATCCCCCTGGCTATTATTGTTATCTAATATTCTTTGATCTTTTCATAATTTCTTTGATATCCTTAAAGAGAATATACAAATTTCATTTAGAAAATAAAAAATACGTTTTACATTATAAATCTTATTATCTTCTTTAAATTACAATATATAGCGTCTCATCTTGGCCTACAATTTTTGTTGTGGCGTTTACGTTGACAAATAAAATAACCGATACCCCATGACGAGAGATTTAGAAACGGAGGTGGGATTTGGGATCAGAGGGCTTTTAGAATAAAATTGCTACACCTCTGCTCAAGGCAATAAGAATTTGAAGAGTATTTTCAGTTCTCTCATCTGTCAACTCTGGCAACATGTATTTTAAAAATTGATAAAAATTAAATTACTTTTACTGTTTCTAAAAAAGTGGTGAGTGAGTAGGAATGTTTCAAAATTACAAAATTATTTTGAACTTACTTTTTGAAATTTAGAATCCGTTGAGACGAAATGGCCCACATGTAATTTATTATTTATAAAAAGAAAAAACATTCTAACCATTTGATAATTTTATAGAACTTCGACCACTTCGGGAACAATGTCAGCAATTAACTACAGTTTATAATGAGAAAAAGCAAATTTATGATTCCACTTCAGCGGGTTTGGATACAGCGATTGGCAAACTTGATCAGGTTTGATTTTCCATTTTCTTTTCTTTTTTAATAGTATCTTCTCTTCAAGCTACTAAATTTATTAAAGAATTGTTTTTTTTTTTTTAATTTCATTTACTGATTACAGGAAGTCAAAGAACTACGAAATGACTGCTTTACAAATGATGGAAAAAAGACTTTATTGGAACTTCAAATAGAGATTTTGAAGGCCAAAAAAGAAATACTTCAAGAAGAAATTGCAAGTTATGTCTCTCAATCAGCATCAAAGCAACAAAATACTTTGAGGTAAGCTTATTTATACAGTAGAAAGAAATTTCCCACTCGAAAACATATTACCTCACCAATTTATTCATAAAAGGGTTCTTTGAATCTGAAGAAAGGAATTATTTGTTTGGATTAAATCAGTGATGGACAAACTTTTAAAAAATAAAAGACAAAAAAGGAGCAAAAAAGTGAAGGCCGCACTAGAATAAAAAAATGTTAATCAGATTTCGTCGACGTTTCGGGAACGCATCTTCAGGACGCTAAATTGTTAATACTGCTTCCCCGTAAAAAATAAAGAGACCAGTGGCGGATCCAGAGGAGTTTCTCGGAGGGTAATCTGGAGTGACTGGTCGCACAGCACACAATTTTTTCTTATCATCGGTAATTTAAATGTGCATTCTGTAGTTGTTTACCAGAATTTATATACAAATCAAATTTTTGAGTATTAATTTTTAAAATTTTATATTAAAAACACAATTTTTCTCCCAAAAAAAATATTTTTCTCAAATCTCAGGGGGGTAATTACCCCCTTTACCCCCCCCCCCTATTGTATCCGCCCTTGAAAGAGACTTTGGCTAAATTTCGAAATTCTCTTCGTAAAGACTATCATCATATGCAATTGTTTACGTTGTTATTTATACGCATAGGCTATTGTAAAATTAATAAGCTTATGAACAGACTGTTGACAACTCTATTTACTAAAAACTCCAATGTGACTGAAGATGACATGATTAAATCGACCGAAACGTTTTGCGTAAAAGGAGTTTAATTTAATAGAGGCTCCCTGCCTGGCTGCTTTCCTCTTCAATCCTTTGCTCAATTCTCACAGCCACTTTCTCAGGGCCGGAACTAGGAGATTTTTAGGGGGGGGGGCAAAATTTAATTTGCCGCCCCCTCCTTAATTTTCTATACAAAATTCATATCATTTTACCTTTTTTTTTAGTAAATCTTTCTTTAATTGCCGCCCCCTGATATCTGCCGCCCGGGGCACACGCACCCAGTGCCCCCCCCCCCCCCAGATCCGGCCCTGCACTATCTACATTAAATAAAAAATTTATACATTAATATTATTTAATTTTTAGAGAGAATTTCCAAAAAGGAGATAAGAGAACAAGAGAAACTTGGAAGACAACTAAAAGAACAGCAGAGACAAATTAAAGAGAATCAAGTAAATCGTTCAAATCAAAAACAACTCTGGGAGGATGTCCAAAAGTTAGTAATAAAATAATTCCTCTTTTTTTTATTTATAAATAAAATTCTTTTTGTTTTTTAGGATATTTGAAGCAAAACGTTTAAGCGTTCAACAAGCAAATTCCAAATCTGGAATCGTTCATAGGGAGTTGGGCACTGAAACTCTTATTTTGCAATAAATTATAATAAGGTAGCGCCTTTTTTAGACTGTATGCACTTATTTAGATCAACTTTTCTCAAACATTCTCCGATCGCATGACAAATTGTTAAATTATTTTTACTATTTTTGGCATCTAAGGTCATATAGACTAGAAAGTTAAAGTGGCTGTTCACAGAGAACTCACTAAGGCAGCGTTTTCCAAACTGGAGCCCCCTAAGGAGGCGCGAATATTAGCCATTAGAGGAATTTTCTAATTGACTACCAAAGTTTTATA
>JAKCPI010025062.1:0-12176 GCA_023213315.1 Euborellia annulipes
GGTGTGTCTGGTCGCTGAGCACATAACTTTCTCTTATCTTTGGTAATTGAAAGTTGGGTTCTGTGCTCGTCACACCAGAGTTTTCGCGTCGACATATATACAGTTTACGACACTGGGCCCTACATTAGAAAGAATTAAATATATAAAATATATAAACATAGAAAAATAAATGTATATTTTGTCACACTGGTGTGACAAGCACAGAACACAACTTTCGATTTCCGAAGGTAAGAGATAGCTGTTGCTGTGCGACCAGTCACACCAGATTTTTTATTTTCATTTCTATCAACCCAAAATCAGGGTCATTCGGTTGAAAGGAATCACCAGATACCAAATGTTTTCTTAAAATTTTTGTCTTACAAGGAACGTCACCCAAAGGTGAATCGCCGATTCTTTTGAAACTTGGTGCATTTAAAGAACTCATCTAAAGATTAATTTAGATGAAAAAAGTTTCAGGGATGGGCATACAGAAACGTGTTTGTTCCTCATGTAAGCGAAAAAAGTTTACTTTTATTGGATTCGTTATCAATCTATAAAGACAAATCTCTCTACACAAAAGTCAAACCTGATGATAAACATTTTGAACAATTATTTATTCCTCCTAATACAACTGGTCTTATTCCACCACTAGATGTCTTTGGATTTCGTGTTTGGAAGAATTTTGTGAGGAAGATATCTGATCGCGTTATACTTTTCAATTTAAATATCAACTTATATCAGAGAAATAATAAAATACTAATTTTGCAATCATTAGCACACAATCAGCTCTCTTCACCAAGATATATTAATCTATTTAAATACTCGTGGTTTGCATCGGGTTATTCTCAAAGCCATCCTGGTCATTTCGATAATCCTGTTGAATTTTGTTTCAACAATGAAAATAACTTATGTTATAAAGACGAATCATGTGAATTTTCTTTTATAAAATGCAGTTATTGTAAGAATGAGATTTGTTTTAAGCATTTTTTCATTGAATTTCACTATTGTACTGATTTTATAGATTAAGTTAAAAAATATTTAAAAAAAATATTTCTGTATGCCCATCCCTGAAACTTTTTTCATCTAAATTAATCTTTAGATGAGTTCTTTAAATGCACCAAGTTTCAAAAGAATCACCTTCGGGTGACATTCCTTGTTAGACCACTATCACAATTATGGGCATATATAAATTAAAATTTAAAATTGACAAGAAATTAATTTACAAGAGTATATAGGCTACATAAGAAATACCCGAGAGGTTTTTTGGGTCTATCCTTTTCTTTTTGAAATAAGATAAGAAATAAGAATATCTATTAAAAATGCATTTAATATTAATATAGCATAAACTCTTAACTGCACAATAAACTTCACTTCTTAAGACTTTCTAATAAACTCTAATCAACAGTTTGCTTGTGAAAGGAGCCATCAACTTTATAGACATTTAATTTAGATATGTAATATAGTGAGAATTTAAATGTCAATTTCGCCTCGATCTTTGTCATTCGAGTCAATTAAAGTTTGAACAAACTTATTATTCGTTAAAATTTCTTGAAAAAACTAGCTGCATCGCCCGCATTCGCCTTCGTTTAATATTTTGAATTTGATTTATTTAAAAGAAAAGAGTTGAATTCATAGACTTGAATATTTAGCCACGGGAGAAATAGTTTCTAAAGTACTGAGAAATAAATTTCCCTTTAAGGGGGTTCAGGAGCGACGTCTAAACGTACTTTAAAAAAAAAACTAGACTACTATAAGGAATTTGTCAATGCGGTTTGTTTTAAATGAATTAAATTCATAAGAGATTATTGGGACATCGAGCTATAATTTTTTTAATGACTTATTAAAAAATTATCGTAATTAATTTTTTTGTTATCAAGCAAATACAAAAAAACAATCAGTCCCAATATCTTTAATTTTTTTAAATTTAAAAATGAATTTATTGTTATTATTAATCACATATTAATTAAGAAATTTTTAAAATAAGCTTAGATGATTTATTTAAAAACCAACTGTCAAATTAGTTTAGCATTCTTGCAATAGATGGAAGGCTAGTCTAACAGCCTAATGGCCTATATTTGGCCTATATTTATATATTTTTATGCTTTTACAAAAGATACATAATATATAATAACATTTATAAAGTATTTATTATTAAAAGTTCAATGAAAATCACCCAAATGCATTAAATATTATTAGCTACCATTCTGACATCTCTTGGCAAATTTTTGAATTACTTGATTTTTTGGGGGTACTTTTAATGACACACTACGCCATCTTAGCGGGAAAAACATGCGAACACATTCAATCCTGCCCCGCCTTAAGGGCAACACAGACGGACATTAGTGAATAATATTTATAGATTTCCTTTCATATAACGCGATTTGTGCGGAAATTGATAAAGGATTGGTTAGTTAGAGATTAATGAACACGACGAAAGAAATTTTAAAAATAATGCTAAAACGTAGGTTAAAGTTTGTTGAACCAAATTCACGTTTTCACTCTGGCTAGGAAAGTCTATTAAACAGGCCTATTTCAATATTGATCCTTTTAAATGCCATCACAATCCGAGTATATCGAAATATTTAGGCTATAGTCTAAACATGATGAAAAAAAATCTGGTGTGACTGGCGCACAGCACACAACTTTCTCTTACCTTCGGTAATCGAAAGTTGTGTTCTGTGCTTGTCACACCAGATTTTTTTGTGTCGACATGTATTTAGTTTCCGACAGTACGGTACATTCGATTTTCAAGATGTAAAATTTATAAGTATGGGAAAATATTTATATTTTGTTACCATGGCAACCATTTCTCCTATCTTTCCTATGAAATACAAGAGTAAAGTAGTCTTCAGAAGGTTTCAATCGCAAAATTAGAATATACATTTTAAAGAGCATCTAAAAAATAATTGATTTATGAATTTAAAAAAAAATCGTTGGAGCAAATTTTAAGAAAATCGAAAAAAACTGAAAAAGTACATCAGTAAAGTACTAGTACTCTTTGGCCGATTTTGTTCAAAAGCTTCGTGTCACGTCCCATGGGGGTGCCTAACTTAAATATAAAATTTCAACCTCCTAGCTCTTTTCGTTATTGAGATATTTTGTTCACAGACACACACACAGACAGACCATGTCGCGAAAACCACTTTTTTGGATTCAGGGGACCTCAAAACGTGAAGATCCATCAAAATCTCGACATCGAATTTTTGACATGAATCCAATACTTTCTCTCTATATATTTCATATATAGGGTAAGAGAAAGTAATAACTCAAGTTCTAATCGACTTTACCGAAGATACTTTTAAAATTGAGTTACAAGTTTTGTTTAATCTTAATTTTTTGACAATGTTTAGCGCGCTATGAAATGAGTTTGTCGGCATTTGGGCTGTCAGAGGCACACAAACAGCCAGAAATATTAGTTAACAAACAATAATTGACAGCTCTTATTAGAAATTCAGAGCCCTGTCAATATAAAATTTATTTATCTACTAACCGCGCCGCCTGCCTTCGGCGGGCTTCGCTTAAATATTTCTCTAAACATTTTCTAAGGAAGAAATGGTAACTTTAAGAATTAATAACTCAAAAAGAAATAGGAATTTCGGGATGGAAATAATTTTCCTGTAATCCCTAGAAGGTCCTCTCTTTAAGCATAAAAAATTTCGTTTCAAAATTCCAACGGGAAGTTGTCTAAATAGAGCGTGACAGACGGACGGCCATGAGCGATTATATATATAGAATTGTTTTGTGGCTTAGGGTTTTTACACTACAAAAATAAGCCATTTAGGCTGAAAGTCAACAAAGTGACCGTAACTAATGCAACCGGCCCTTAATTAATTGTAAATTGTCTTTTAAAATATTTTTTTTATATCTTTAATCATGAACAAGTAATTTAACAGAAGCATAAAGATGAAGATGAAAAAAAAAACAACAAAACAAATTAAAACCTTCCGTTTTTGATATCTAAAATCATATCGTTTGATTTCTAGAGATAGTTAATAAACAGATAGAGTTATATTAATTATACAATCGATTGCTGTATGAATAAATAGGGGGATTGACTTCCCCGAGACTTTCTCGTATATTCTTTTGGAATTACGTCTGGGTGTGTGTGTGAACACGATGGCTTAAAAACCAAAGCAGCTAGATCGATGAAATTTGGTATATGCTCCTTACACTAAAATTGTAGATTTCTATCAACTTTTGGAGTAAATACGTCACTTGGAAGTAGTACTTTACTTAAAAAGTTTTTTCCAAAATTTTGAAATTTTCAATTTTTTTTGTTATATTATGATAAAATACTCTATTTTAAAAAGTTTTTATTCTTTGACATTTTTTCGAAAACTAAATAGTTTTTGAAATAATCAAAGAAGAAATAGAAAATTTTCGTTAATTTTGATAAAAAATCAAAACAAAATCATACAGGTGTCATTAAAAAAAGGGTAAATATAAACAAATGAATTTGTGAAACAAATGAATTTGTTTATATTTCCCTTTTTTAATGACACCTGTATGATTTTGTTTTGATTTTTTATCAAAATTAACGAATAATTTTCTATTTCTTCTTTGATTATTTCAAAAACTATTTTGTTTTCGTAAAAATGTCAAAGAATAAAAACTTTTTAAAATAGAGTATTTTATCATAATATAACAAAAAATTGAAAATTTCAAAATTTTGAAAAAACTTTTTAAGTAAAGTACTACTTCCAAGTGACGTATTTACTCCAAAAGTTGATAGAAATCTACAATTTTAGTGTAAGGAGCATATACCAAATTTCATCGATCTAGCTGCTTTGGTTTTTAAGCAATCGTGTTCACACACACACACACAGACAGACATAATGCCAAAAATGGTTTTTTTGGACTCAGGGAGGTCTAAAACGTGGAGAAACATCAAAATCTCGAAGTCGAATTTTTTTACGATTACAATACTTTCTCTATACGAGAAAGTAAAAAGCGGGGAGTTAAAACAAAATGGAGAAATAATTTCTGGGTTCATCAAAGGATCAGAAAAAAAAAATATTTTTTCCCTAAATTTTATTTATGAATTTTATTTGAACAAAAAGAAGGGATTGAAGGAATTGAATCCAAGTTCATAAAGGACTTGGTTTGTTTATTTTGCTTTAAATAATTGAGAGTAAAAGGTCTCAAAAGACCAACAACAATTTTGAACTTTTAAAAAGTCTAGAGTTGTATAAAATAAAGTGTTTTTTGTTTTCAGTCCTTCAGTCAAAAAGACATATAAGATTTAATTGACATTGGTAGTGATTCAAATAAATTTGGATTTGAAATAAATAGGGATGAGATATAACCTTAAATGGCATAAGATGCCGAAAAAGTCAATAAAATAAGTTAAAAAAAAAAGTAAATAAATTTAGACAGAAAGGGAAACAAATATCGACCCGGAAGATAATGTTTCAAGAAATTTACCTCTACTGGAAGGAAGAGGGTGAAGCAAAAACAAAACAAATTAGCAGGAATAATAATAATAATAATAATAATTATTATTATTATTATAGGATTGCAAGTGTTAAAATTTATATTAAAATTAATCTAATTTAATTAAAATTTATATTACAACTTTGTGACGGTAAGGAATGTAAAATTTCTTCGAGTAACATTTTGGCATAAAGAAAAACAAGAGGGAAGTTGAAGTTAAATCTTTCCTACACCCCCTACCGCCCCAACAACCCTTTAGATAAATCTGCGCCTTTGCCTCGAAATAAGTTTTAACTATTAAATAAATATTTCTCTTAATTTATTATAATTAAGTAGAAATTAATATATTATTTTCAACCCTCAATCCACCCCTGGGTATATAAATTATAATAATAAAAAAAAAAAATGGTATTTGAAATGAAAGATTTCTAATGTGTAAATCGCCTAGTTAAAGATTATTTTAATAATTAATATCTCCCACTTCCGCACCCCCTCTCTCCCCCTTCCTCTTTGTTTAGGCATTTATAAAATATAAATATTTAATTTGAATTTTTAGAAATATTTCAAGAGATAAATTAAATATGGAAACAGATTGTTTTTGTTATCAATTTTCATCGATGAAAAAAAATATTTATTACCTTTAATAAGAGGCCAAGAGAGGTGGGTTGGCTGACCATCACGGGGTGGGAGGTATAATTAAGCACTTTAAAACAACTTCATTATAGTAATCGAGAGAAGAGAGAGCTCCAACATCTCGCACTCAACTAAAGAGAGAAGTCGATGCTTGTTTAAGCGCTTTTTAGAAAAAGATCAAAATAGCAATTCCCTTTTTTTAAAAAACTTTTTACACTAATCTAACTTTATTTAAAGATGGGAAATATTATAAAATGATTCAAAACATTGCTAGTTCTCTTTTAATTCTTTCTTAAATATTTCCATTCATTATCAGCCCCTTAATTTAAATTAATTCCTAGCGTAAAATGAGTATATTGAATTTATAGAAAAAAAAATCTGGTGTGACTGGTCGCACAGCAATTTTTTTGTGTCGAGATATATTTAGTTTCCCATAATACCTTAGTTTCAAACTTGACCACTCTAAGTAAAAAGTCAATTGATTCGAAATTTCTGTGTATTTTAAATGTTGACTGGTTATTTTTCAAAATTTTCATCTCATATTTGTATATTTTATATACAATAGAGAATCCTAAATAAATATAAAATTTCATAAGAATTGGAAAAAAAAAAATTTTTTAAATATGTAAAAAGTCCCAAAGGGGGAAAAATTGTCCTGATTTAGGTGGTGATTAGCGACCGAAGCGTAGACGATTAATAATTAAATAAAAGGTTTTTCATTATATTTCCTTGGCTGCTACGTCCTATATCCATTTGTTAGGCATTAACAGGGCCGGAACTAGGAGATTTTTTAAGGGGGACAAAATTTAATTTGCCGCCCCCCTCTTTAAAGTTTTCTATACAAAATTCATATCATTTTACATTTTTTTTTTTTTTTTTTTTTTTTAGTAAATAATTATTTAATTGCCGCCCTTTATAAGTTTAATGAATAGAAATCAATAAATAAATTATAATTATTATTGAATAAAAAAAAAAAGATGAAAGGTCAAACAACATCTTCAAAGCATAGAGCGCAAATTTAATTTATAATATTTTCAATTAATTTGATATTTTTTTCAATTAATAGTTGAAGGGCTTAGTGGCAGATAGTCATAAGTAAGTAATCTCAATAATTTGAAGATTTTATGTAATTTTCTTGTCTAGTTTCGTAACAACAATAGGTATTTAAAATTAAATAAAACTTTTTTTCTCATTTTTACAATTATATTTTTTAAAATTAAAAAAAAAAATTATAATTAAAATAATATTTTTTTTTACAAATTTCTGTACATATTTAAAATTAATTAAAACTTTTTTTTCCCCCAAATGCGTTTTATTAGGCGATAACCTAAAAAAATCTATTTTGGGAGTTTCAAAAATCCTAAAAACGAGACGAACCGTATCTAAAATCACCTAAATGCGTTTTATTACGTGATAACCTAAAAAAAAACAACCTATTTTGGGTGTTACAAAAACCTAAAAACGAGTCGAATCGAACCTAAAAATCCGGTCCCTAGTCATAAGCCACAAAACATTAGTTTCGAGATCGAGATATTGACAAAATAAAATTTGACTCAAATCTGTAAATCAGCCACTTAATTTAGAATAACTTTCATTATAAAAATGAACACTTGTAGGTCTTATAAAGCATATAGTAGAGAATGAACATTCATTCGCCCTAGTTTATGTTTTGAAAAGCATTTATAATAAAGAAGAAAACTAAAATGGGCTTATGACTTTATTCAGCGGAAAAATGACAATTTTTTTGTTTAAAAAATGATATTTTTTGAAAGAAAAATGGATTCTGGAGTATTAATCGCGATTGTTTTTATATAGTCAAATAGAGTATTTCTTTCTGCACAAATTGAGATCAAATTTAGTCTGATCTGATTAGCCGTTCCGCCGTCAGCATCTACTATTGTTTAAACCTTCAAATAAGGTATTCCCGCCGCGCGCCCTCACGCGGTAAAATGAAATAATAGGAAAAAAATATATGGTGGAATATTTAGCTGAAGAATTATGCTTTCTAACCGTATATTCAAAATAATTATACCTCTTAAAACAGAGGAGTTATTCGAGCCTATAGCGATAAATTTTTCATACTATTTTACCCAACTTTTTCGTGCATCATTTGATTTAAGTAAACTTAAAGAAATTCCTCCCCACCAATAGATATTTAACTTCTAATTACTTTCAAATGATATTCTATCCAAATATTATTGTTAATATTAATAGTTCTATTAATTAATTATTCTATGGTTATCAAATCTAACGTTATTGTTAATGTTTTTTTTTTCATAAAAAACGAGTAATTTGTAAAGTAAGTAGATTGAGTGAAAGATAGCCACAAGCCACAAAAAGAGGTTATGCATATTAAAATATGTCTATACTCTTGTCTTGTTGTAATTAGAGCTGTAACTGGTGCTTGTTGGGTGCCAACTATCAGTTTAAAAAGAATCAGACTCTTCATTTCCAGCTCCCTTATTCGTAGAAGTCGTTTGAACTCGAGAGGAATTTTCATTCACTCCAGATTTCGACGCCATTTTGCTGTGGCTTATGACTATCTTGCTTCTCAAATCATCACTAGCTGGCCAACTAAAGAACTTGCACTTATATACCACCAACTATTGTAAAATCAAGGAACTTCTTTGAGTGGTATTAAAGAATGCAATGGCATGAATATCTCAAAAATGGCTTATGACTAAAGACCGGAAAAAAGCATAAAAAGATGGAAAAAAGTGCTTAAAAAAGCATAAAAACTTGAATAAAATGTTGTTACATAAGCATAAAAGTTAAAAAAAGCATCTAATAAGCAATTTTTACTCATACCAATGGCGTATACAAATTTTTTTTTAAAGAAACTAAATTTATTCCGCCCCACCCTGCAAAAAATTTTGTTTTTGCGGAACCAAATTTTTTCATCCTGCGGAAAAAACTTTTTTACAGGGCTACATTTTTCGCACTGCGTGGTTTTGGAAATTTTTTTTTTTTGCGCCCCCCCCCCTTATATACGTTCCTGGTGTATGCGTGTGTGAATGGGAAAAAGTGTTTTTTAATAAAAAAAAAAAAATATAAATATTCGTAAAATAAGTTCAAATAAGCACGAAAGGGAAAAAAAGCATGAAAACTCAAAAAAAGCATAAAAAATGCAATCTCAATACACTTAGTTTTTCCTAATTCGTATAGAAATTAAATATCTAATGGTTGCTTATAAAATTGAGCAATAAGCATTTTGCCGGTCTCTACTTATGACTATCTTCCACTAAGCACTTCAATTAATATAAGAATTTAAAATGAGTATGATGTAGAAGGAAAGCAAAAATTTTTTACTAGCATACTGTAAAATATTAATAAATAATTAATCTATAACATTGGAAAATATTCATCATGACAGTAACATAATGAAGATAAGCAGATGCAACCGAAACATCCAAAAAGCAGCAAAGTTCATCCCCGAGCAATTTTTGAAAAAAGTCCTCTGGAGACGATTTGTTTAAAAATATCTGAGGCTTAAATAAAAAGGAAAAATATAAGAAATCCTAGCTAAAACGTTTTATCAACTTGAACTGAAAAAATTCTCTTATTTATTTATTATGACTTTTAGTAGATTTTAATGAACAATTTTATTCACACATTTAAGAGTTATGAGGAAAGATAAAATTGTTTGTTAAATGAATGCGCATTAGTATTCAAAAGAAAAAAAAAAAAAAATTAGACTAAAGGTCTCTCAGATGAGATGTCCTTTTTACTCTTTTGTCCCCTCTTGAGGAAATCGTCTCGAGCAACATAACACACACACCATATATTATTATTGATCCGTTGAACGTTTGCAACTGGAATGCCGTGAGAAACGCGCCAACGACATCTTCGAGAAAAGCGTCAGAGGACCCGAAAAACTCAGATCAATTTTACACAAAATCAAAGGATAATGGGTCTAAAAAGATATTGCTTTCTCATATTTATATGTAATATATAGTACCATTTTATAAAAAATTTGGATGTCCAGATTTTAAGGGAAATACACGTTTTGAGGTCCCTGAGTCCAAATAAGTAGGGTGTACAAAATTATCTGGCTGTGAACTAAATGTCGCAAAAAAGAAGAGCCATGAGGTTGAAATTTTGTAGTTAGGTGCCTTCCTGATAGGGAACATGGAGCTTTTGAAAAAAAATTGATCAAGTCAAGGTTTTTTTTTTTCGATATTTTCAAATATAATTTTTGATAAAATATTTTTTAGGTTCTCTTTAAACCTTTACACTCGTATGTTGCCTTATAGTCGTCATCCTACATTAAAGGTGCGCGTCTCGAAAAACCGTTAAAACACGATTGACTCGAGGCGGCAAGAGATGGCGTTAGTGTTCCCCATAAGAATATAAGGGACTTCTTCTATTTCATTCTAGAGCTTCCAGCTAATTAATTAAGGGTAGAAAATTAATTATTTTTGAACACAATGATTACTAATTTAATTATCTACAACTTCTAGAGCTCCTTTTTTTAAAACATCTTTTATTTAATGCGATTAATTTAAATTTTTTTTTTTTTTTTTTTTTTTCGAAAATCAAAAAAAAGGGCTTCTATTATTTGTAGATATTTTAAATAGCTTTAATTTAAAAAAAATTTGAGGTCGAAAGCTTCAAAATTGTGGCCGCTGGAAACTCCCAAAATTAGCACCCCGAGACGCGCACCTTAATATTATACATATAAGCTTATTACATTCTAGTGTGATTATCTTTGTCACTTGGGGGTAAGAAGCGATTTTTCGAAAATCCTAATCTAAGGACCCCAACTGGTCTATTTAGAGTAAAATTTTGATTGGCTTATCATTAATCAGTAAAGTACTATTAGTATTTGACCGATTTTATTCAAAAGCTTTGTTCCCTGTCAGGGAACTATCAAAGCTTAGTCTCTAAAAACAAGTTTCGGGTTTTTTTTTTTTTGAAATCCGGTACATAAATTGCCAATTTGGGGGAAAATAGATTTTTCATTTCTTGAATAACTTTTGACTTATTAAAGAAAATATAAATTTTTTGAAATTTTTCCATTTCGGGGATAAAATTTTGATTAATCAATTTCTTAATAACTATTTAATTTGTTGATTTGTTTGCCTAGGATTCTTGGTCTTTAGACTCCAACTCCCCAAATGGAAAATTTTATATTTTTTAATTTCTCAAAAATTAAGCTTTAAAATGGATTAAATAGATATATCTAGAGATTACCGAAGGTGAGAGGGGGGGAAGCTGGGTCCTGTGCGGTCAGTCATACCAGATCGTTTTTTATTTCTCTGTATAAAATGTATTTCAATTTAATGATTAGTTCAATAAATAAATTTTAACCCTTTTGACTAAACCATTTGTCCATTTCAAAATATTTTTTATAATCATATAAAACCCCTCATAGCCAACAGAACTTTAAAATACTTTGTTTTTAAGATAATAAGATAGAAATAATTATAAAAGTCAATTCAAGAGTGTTGAATAAAAAAAATAGAGATAATAGCCTAATAGTATCCTTGTTGTTTGTTATTTAATATAGAGATTTTTTGTTGTTGTTGTTGTTGTTGGTGTGAATGTCTAAATAAACACGAGATATTTCCCCAAGTCGAAAAACAAAGAAATGTGCGTGCAATTGGCAAAATTCGCCATTATACTAGGCGTGGCAGATCGACTTACCCGTCCTCCTAGAATCCTTGCCTCGAGCAGTTCCTGCTTGCGTGGATCCAGCACAGATGGGAAATTATCCATCTTGAAGTGCAGCCAGCGCCTGCAACAATTGGAGAGGCCACCCGCATTAGTCACTAGCATCTTCCTTTCCCCAAGCACAGCTTTACTCTCTCTCTCTCTCTCTCTCTCTCTCTTATTTTCGTTATTCTCTTTGCCTTGCTGGTTTGCTTTCTTGCACTTGTCACGCCTCACGATTTAGATTTTTTTTTAGTAAGTAATCAATTAAATGATGATAGCGCCATTTAATCGTAAAGGATGTTGAACTTCTTTATTAATATAAAAAAATTAAACAAATTTTTATTAAATTAATAACAATTTAAGGTTGTTCGGATAGTACATCGTAAGTCATAATAGAATCTAAATTTTTTTTTAAATAAAATTAAAAATTTGAATGCCAAAATTCCTTATTATAATTTAGTCGTGACCTATCATAG
>JAKCPI010025063.1:0-15113 GCA_023213315.1 Euborellia annulipes
CAACTGATTGAAAGCGAATCTAGATATGTGATTAATTAATTCTTCTTTAAATTATTTTTTAAAGCATTTTTTAATTACATATCTTTTTGATGAGATTTTTTAAATTAATTAAATAAAAAAATAAAACAAACATCATCGCAGTCCGAGGTCTTTTCAAATTATATTGTCCGTCAGTTTGATTGTCTGTGGGCAAAGAAATTTGACAAATTTTATATTTGATATTTGACTTCTTTATATTATATATAGGCTATATAAAGAAGTTAATACAGTAAATTATTAGTTACAAAAAGTGATAGATTATTAATGTCATTTTATCCACCCCCTCCATGTGGCTTAGAGGTTTGAAATGTTGACAAATGTCACTATTGATAATCTAAAAGCCAAGGGAGTGGGAACCTAGGCAGTCCGAAGAATTTATTTTAAATCATTTGAATACCAAATATTAATAAATATGCCTGGACTCCAATATATACCGTAAATTAATATTAATTATCTTTTAAAAATCTAAATGGCCTAAGATGTTGAATTGTCTTTCTATGTAAAACTTATTAAATTGGTGTTATTATAAATTTATTTAATTAATTTCTTATCACACTTTTATCATTCATTCTATAAATTCTATATCTATAAATTCAATCTCATATTAATTGGGTCATTTATATTGGTAGAGATAAAGGTTATCGTCAAAGTCTTATATGGCCTGAGTTGCCTAAAAGACTGTGTGAATTTGAGTGTGAGTGGTTTAAAAAAAAAAAAATTATATGAGAAAATATTTATTATTTTTATTTTATGTTGTTGTACAATTACAATTATTATTTATGCTCGTTTCAGCTCTTAAGAACTGGAAGATGGATTTATTTAATTAAACCGAAACGTCTTTGAACCGAGATATTTATTCGATAGAGGCTCTCCTTTTGGCTGACATCCTCCTCTTCCTGTGAATCATTCTAATCGTTGAACAGTCACTTCTCTTATCAACAAAAAAAATTATTAATTGAATTAATTGAAAATTTTTACTTTCTCTTACCTATGTATATATGTAATATATATATAGAGAGAAAGTATTGAATTCATGTCAAAAATTTGATGTCGAGATTTTGATGGATCTTCATGTTTTGAAGTCCCCTGAATCCAAAAAGTGGTTTTCGCGACATGGTCTGTCTGTGTGTGTGTATGTGTGTGTTCAATTTTAAGCATGAAGGAATTGAGCTATGAGGCTGAAATTTTATATTTAAGTTAAACACCCCCGGGACCGGAAAAATAAGCTTTTAATCAAAATCGGCCAAAGAGTACTAGTACTTTACTGATGTACTTTTTCAGTTTTTTTCGATTTTCTCAAAATTCGCTCTAACGATTTTGATTAAAATTCAAAAATCAATTATTTTTTAGATGCTCTTTCAAATGTATATTCTCGTTTTGACCTCAAAATTGTTTGAAGAACACTTTATTCTTGTGCTTCAAAGGAAAGATAGGAGAAATGGTTGCCATGGTTACAAAATATAAATATTTTCCCATACTTCTAAATTTTACATCTGAATTCAAATATTCTCTACTGCCGGGAACTAAATAGATGTCGACACAAAAATCTGGTGTGACAAGCACAGTACACAACTTTCGATTAACGAAGGTAAGAGAAAGTTGTGTGCTGTGCGCCAGTCACACCAGATTTTTATTTTTATTTTCTAATTGACTTTATAATATGAACTTTTACAATATAATAGCCAATATCATCACGAATTATTTAATATTCCATCTCTGTTTAAATATCTTTTTCCACTCACCTAATTCTATAATTAAATTATATACCATTTATTAATCCCTTTAAAAAATTAAAATATTTGCATCAAACAAATTTAATTAAAATTTCTTTGTTCATGTTTTATTATTATTTATTTATTTATTTTTTTTTTTTTAAACACACACTTTTTTCTCATTTACACTCACACATACACACAGTCTTTTCGGCAACTTAGGCCATTTAATACTTTGACGATAACCGTTATTATTTTTATAATATCTTGGTATCCAAATGGCTTAAATAAAATCATCGGACCATGTTTTATTTTATTTGTTATTTATTAAAACTTTAATAATTTTTCCATATTCCACTGTATCTTAGGTACAATTTATCGCTCATGATTAATTAGATAAATTTAATTCATAATCATCTATAGAAGCACTTGTAAAAATACTTTCTAGTATGCAAGTTTAAATTTGTATGATTTCCATTGCTTATCTACGGGTATTAATATTGCTTTCCCCAATGTTTTTCAACCTGTTTAGTTGCACTATTCTTCGTTCCCCCCCCCTCTTATATTAGATCGCAATTTTAGTTTATTTGAACAAATCGATGATAACAGGTCCGCTTATTGCAGTTGCCAAGCGGGGCGTTAAGCCCAAAGCAGAGAGGGGAATCGATAAGGAAGCGAAGGGTGCTATGGGGGTGCGAACCCAGAACCCTTGGGGCGTCGGAATCCATTAAGCCCTGGCGTGCATTGAAAACAACGCCCCCGCCGATAATGCCTTATGACTTAATTAAACTTTTAACTCACGCCGCTTGTCCCCCCTCGGCCTCACGTTCCCCATCCCCAACGAGAGACTGTCATCCAAGGCGTTATGCACCATAAAGACAACGACAGCCTTCTTCCGGGCTTAAATTACCCCCCACCAAACTCGAAAATATTTTCTACTTTACGAACAAACTTTAAAAAAAAAAGTATGTGAAAGTGAGAGAGACTCTGACGACAGGAATATCTTATGTATTCTTTAGTAAAGAAGATCTATTATGGAAATTAAAATATACAAATAAAACATCTGTTATCTGTTTCAAGATATTAATTAATTATTAATTAATACTTAATACTTATTTCGACACTCGTATGTCATATTCAGAAGCGTGTATCGACATATTTATTTATAATTAATTAATAACTTGAAACAGATAACCGAGTGTTAGGATTGTGCTTGTGCTCAGAAGGAGAGGTTCATAACATGCTGGTTCCTAGACATTCAGGCCTTAAAAATTAATCACTTCTTTGTGATATCGCTCAATTTCTATTGAAACACTTTTTGCAATTCTAGGCCTAAACGATTTCTTTATTTTAACGTGATTTTACCTCGAATAAATTACTCTTGTCTCAATCATTTTTTTTTTTTTTTTTATTATTAAGTATTTTCGGCATCTTAGGCCATTTTAACTTTAAACGATACTTAATATTAATTACGATATATATATTAGAGTCCATGTATTATTTATTTATATCATTTAGTATCCAAATGATTTAAATAAATTCATGAGATTGCCTGGTGTTCGAGCCACTCCCCTTGACCTTTAGATTATCAATTGTCAACATCACTAACCTATCGGCCACAGGGGACGAAGTAATTTTTAATTTATTTTATAATGATATTCAAGTAACTCATCTCAAAATCTCTAAATAAGTTAGAACTAATACAATTTAAATCTCTCTTCAGACATTTGTATCAGACCTGACACGTTGTGGTTACCCTAATGGGTAAGGAATAATATTAAGATGGGTTGCCGTTTCCTTCCTCAGGAGGAGGCATTTCAAATAGAGTTGGATAATTTTTTGCCATGAGGTGGATTTGAACTCGAGTTTTCTTCAACTCAGAATTATAAGCTTAACTACTTTATCCCCTCGGCTAATCGCCTCCTCACATTTAAATAAATTCCTGGTAAATATCAATATTTGTATCCCTCGTGATACCAAAATGTCTATTATATTAAAAACATTGACACTTTTTTTAAAATTAGTAAATTAAGTACAACGTGAAAATGTATCTCAATTTTATTATCGTCGCTTATTATAATATAATATTGGTCCATATATTAACACACAAAAAGCAAACGTGTGGGGTTTTTGGACCCCCCGGCAGGAACGACTTCCTCACCTATTTTCTTCAACTCAGACCGGTGTAACGTACGCCCCCGCAGACCCCGCGATGCGGGGGCCCCGGACCTTGGGGGCCCTCGGGCCGGGCCGGGCTAAAAAACTGTAGCTCCAATAAAAACGGAAAAATTTAGATAACAAAAAATAATGAAAATTTCTCTTTGAGAAGGCCCGGGGCCCTCAGGGTTCAGGGATATACAGTATTTTAAAAATATTTTGTATGGTCTAATAATGGGGCCCGAAATAAAATTTGCGGGGGGGGGCAGCTTAAAAAACGTTACGCTAGTGACTCATACTATAATTTAATATGAATATTATTTAAATAGAGCCAGGGAGCTGCGTCCGCTAGAACCTCATGCTCGCTTTCGGCGCTTTCGGCGAGAAAAAATAATGAAAATTTCTCTTTGAGAAGGCCCGGGGCCCTCAGGGTTCAGGGATATACAGTATTTTAAAAATATTTTTTGTATGGTCTAATAATGGGGCCCGAAATAAAATTTGCGGGGGGGGGGGCAGCTAAAAACGTTACGCTAGTGACTCATACTATAATTTAATATGAATATTATTTAAATAGAGCCAGGGAGCTGCGTCCGCTAGAACCTCATGCTCGCTTTCGGCGAGCAATTTCCTGCCTTTGGTAGATAGAAAGAGATAGAAAGAGAAGGTGGACATGGCCTCGTCAAGGCTTCGGCTAATCTCGCCTTCCTCCGCCGTCGCTTGGGCACTGGGAACGCATTTTTGTTAGGAACGCGTTTTTATTACTTTACATTTTCTCCCAATTCACCCTGCGTAAGCCGTGTTAAAGAACTTAGTTCCAAAAAAGGATGTACTGTATAATATATTAAGTATTGAGTAGCAGCTAGAGCTTTAGTTCACTTGATTCTTTTTAATCAATATTGATTATTGAAATCAATTTCTAGCCTAAAAATTTCTTTTGTATACGAAAATATTTAATTTCCTATTCCTCCTCCTTTTCCTTTACTTTCACATGTAGATTGGTAGATAATTAAATAATGAAATTATAAATTCCTTCCATTATGAGTGACTCTTGACAAAGGAATCTTCCAGGCCGTTGTGTCCTGCGGGTGTCTGTGATAAGGATAATCCTCGGATAATACCACTGGGGGCTTATCTCAAAATATAAAATATGTGACAGATGCAAATTTTGGAATTTTTTTTTCTTTCCCATCTATCTCTTTTACTACCTCCAAGATTCTTCTGTCATCTCTCCTTTCTCTTTGTTTCACTAAAGGAGAAATAATAACTAATCTATTAATATTTTATCTCGTTATCAAATACCAAGATGAAAGGAAGAAACCCTAAAGGTGATTTTAATTCCCTTTTTGATATCAGTTTATTAGGACCGCCCTAGAGAGGAGACGAATAGAGCTCTAACTCTAGAAAATTAAAAATTTTTATTCTATTTTCTCCATATTTGATTTTCTTAAACTTTTTCCTTTTATCATTCATCTAAACATTTCTCTTATTTTATTTTATTATGATTTTTTTTTGAAATATATATGCGAGTATTTTTTAAAACCACAATCGTCCTATTGCGAATGCCTTTTATGGCATTTTGCTCTAGCATTTAGCGAAATTCTTTTCATAAGTGAAATGCTTAAAAAATACTTCAAATTCCTTTCAACTGCTTGACTGGCTAGATTGTTTTAATCTCTCTTTTCTCTATGAATTTCACTTATGCAATATTTGACCAAAGAATTCATATATTTTTATTTTCATTTAACATTTCAAAAATAACAAAAAAAAAAAAAAAAAAAACTTTCATTATTTAATTTTAAATACAGAAAAAATGAATTAGTTATTCTGTAGTAAATAATCGAATCAGGTGGAGATTAAACGTTAATCTACAAATAGGGATGGTTTAATAGAAAACGTAGAGTATTTATAGCACATCTTAACAAAAACTTTATTCTGCTGTGATATATACTCCTAATTAAATATTAATTTATGAATTAGGCATTAGGTAGGGGGAACAGAATGTGCTTTAGTAAAAGTCTTTATTTATACTAGACGTTTCATTGAAAAAATATTTTCATTTTCTTTTTGTCACTAGGATCTGGTTGAAGATTTTTCATATTTTGAGGGCAAGTAAACTCAAAATTTGTATCTCAAATAACTTAAAATTTTAAGATATTTTTCGGTGTTTTTTTTTTTTTAATAAATAAAATATACACTATTAGAATTTTTTTAATAGAAATTTTAATTTTTTTTTTTTTTTTTTTTTTGATTGCTAATTAAAAAATTATGAAAATTATTTTTTGCCCTCGGGCTTGGTAGTTGATAGCGCGCCTGCCTTTTATACCGAGGGTTGCCATAGTTAAAATAGAAAATACATAGTAAAGTGCCCCACGAAAGTATAACTGATACAAACAACACCAACAAAAGAACAATGGTGTGTCAGTAAAATTAAAAACATTTTTATAAGTTTTAAATTTTGTAAATTTTAAAAATGAGAACATTTTTATTTTTAGTCAAATATGTAGTTTCAAAATTATTAGAAATTAGAAATTTTATTTTAATAATGAACGAATTGTCGAGTGACAGACTGCCTCAGACCAAATCAAGCTATCCGATTGGCTAGAGTTGGTATGCTGGTTGATCTTATGATGGTTGATTTTAATGGTATCTTTTAGCAATAGTAAGCGAATATCTTAAGTTGCTATTTTCCCCTGAGGGAATCATTAATTTATCTGTTATTAATATCTTGTAATTATAACATTTTTGTTATCCTCCCACTCCAGGACCGACGCTTAATGAGATCGACAATGCTGACCACAATTTACCCTAACCAAGGCTTTTTTTCTACTTGCTTTCTTTTACTTTCTCTTACCTCTATATATATGTTAATATATATAGAGAGAGAAAGTATTGGATTCATGTCAAAAATTCGATGTCGAGATTTTGATGGATCTTCACGTTTTGAGGTCCCCTGAATCCAAAAAAGTGGTTTTCGCGACATGGTCTGTCTGTGTGTGTCTGTGTGTGTGTCTGTGTGTCTGTGAACAAAATATCTCAAGAACGAAAAGAGTTAGGAGGTTGAAATTTTATATTTAAGTTAGGCACCCCCATGGGACCTAACACGAAGCTTTTGACCGAAATCGACCAAAGAGTACTAGTACTTTACTGATGCACTTTTTCAGTTTTTTTCGATTTTCTCTAAATTTGCTCCAACGTTTTTTTTTTAAATTCAAAAATCAATTATTTTTTAGATTCTCTTTAAAATGTATATTCTCATTTTGTGATTGAAATCTTCTGAAGACCACTTTACTCTTGTTCTCCATAGAAAAGATAGGAGAAATGGTTGCCATGGTAACAACATATAAATATTTTGCCATACTTATAAATTTTACATCTTGAAAATCGAATGTACCCTACTGTCGGAAACTAAATACATGTCGACACAAAAAATCTGGTGTGACAAGCACAGTACACAACATTCGATTACCGAAGGTAAGAGAAAGTTGTGTGCTGTGCGCCAGTCACACCAGATTTTTCCCTAACAATGATCCTTCTCAGTTTTTCTTTAACTTGAATACGCCGATGAAGGGCAAAGAAAGAAGACATCTAAGGCTATTGCTTACTCTAAATTCCTCAATAACCCTCCAGTATGAAAAAATAAATTTTTTTCCTTTAATACTCATAACTTATTTTATATTAAATAAACACGGGAATAAATTTAAAATACATAAATAAAAAGGATGTTAGTTTTTATATTTCTAATTTTGTGAATTGTCTAAAAGCCATAGAATATTATATTGCCCATTGGCTGCCCTATGGGTTATGTATAACTTGGGGTAGAGAGCTCTAAAGCTAAACCCAGGGTTAGTAAGTTTTTAGAGTGTTATCGAGTAAATTTACATTATGAGCCTAATAATCTAGGCATTTTGTGGACAATATGGGGATTGTGTCTCGCGTATGAAATTACTCTTGTTGGCTCCCCAAGTGACATCCTAAGCAGTTTTACGAGGCGTATTAAAGCCCAGAGAAAGAGAGAGAAGGGATACGAGGTCTCAGATATTTATTGAAGATTGCCAACCAACAACCATGAATGGCCAATGAAAACATCAAGTCAACACCAGGCGCCTCTCTAATGGCTATAAATAATAAATGCAAGGGGGCAAGCACGCTTCTTCGCTTCGTTTTATTACTTTCTTTGAATATAACCTCCACTGCGCTCAGAGCTGCGAATAAATTCACTCGGCTTCTCACAGATTTTACCTAATCTATTATAAAAATGCAGGAGACATTCGGAAAAGAAAAAACCTCAACATGGAGAGACTTCATTCATTTCTATTATTTTGTTTATAAATATTATAATAATTAACTAATTTGCAACATATACATTTATGTTTATATTTAAACTAATTAGGAAATTCAAATAATAGTAGCATGATAAAATAATAATCACTGTTGATCTCCCAGTGGTTATATCAAAAATTAACAATTAATTACGTTTCTCTTTACAAAAATTTAGTTATATTATTTTGTAAATACAAAACTCAAAATGGAACATTAAAATAAAATTAATGAAATAAATTTCAAGCACTAGTTTAAAAGATTTATTAAAAATTAACTTTTTAAAAATTGATGTATTTCACATTCTTGTACCATCTTCAGTAGTATTGTCACAACTCTGAAGGTGACACAAGAGTATCCAAATATGAAACAAGTGAATTTTTAATAAATCATTTAATATAATCTAGTACAGTAAAACCCCTCTGAACCGGCCTGGTCGAAACTGAGACCAGAACCCATTTATCCTGTTAAACCGATATTTCGGCGAAAATTTGATTTTCATTCATTTACATCACACATTTTCGTTTCCTTAATTCGCTCATTTTTGTTTGAGATCTCAAGCCTATGTAGTTGAAAATAGATTGGGAAGCAAGCGAGTAAACAAACTCGGGAACTCCTTCTCCACTTCAGCATCTGGACGAACATATTACACAATGTTGCACGACACAGTTTAATTAAAAAACAAAAAAATAGTAATATAGTCTATATAATATATGTAATAATTGTAAGGATCAACCAGTAAATGCTTCAATTTATTTTATTTTCAAAAAATATTGTAATAATTTAAATGAATTAAGAAAATTTAATATTTATCTTCTCTTTATAAAATTCAGCATGAAATTTTAAGATACATTCTCTCTCTTTTGTTTTTACTGTTATCTTTGTTTTCAGCAGTCCTTCACTCCTGGGGGTCTTTCGACACCAGTCATAAATTTTCAGAAACTCTATAAAAGTACATTTAATTTAAAATTATTATCCCCTAGGTACCTAGCGACTCATACGTATTTTATCTATCCTATCGATTGGTGATCAAACTTAGCGATTCCAACAGGTATCCAACACATTTGAAAGTTTTAAATTGAGATTCCTTACACATAGTGTATCATATTCTTAAGTTTTTTTTTGTTAAAGTATAAAATGTTTATTAACTACCGATTTTCTCTTATAGGCCTCTTATATATTGCATCTAGTAACTTATAAAGCTAATTGTCAAAAAATGCGTTCTCGAGATTTTATTGATTCTCGGAGTTTTAGACCTCAAGTTCGAAAAAAGCATTTTTGAATAATGTACCCTTCTGTATATGTGTATATGAACCTAATAACTTAGAAAAGCAACATGTTGCATCAATTAAATTTGATATGTGATTCATTCTAACAATAAAATTATAGAAGTGTATCAACTTTTGGAATAAATCCATCAACTGTCCAGCCCTTGTAGCCTACTTCACATACATTTTTCCAAAAAGTTAAAATTTATAATTCTTTTACTTTTTCTTACCTACATATACATGTTTTTAAAGAGAAAGTCCAAAATTCGATGTTGAGATTTTGATGGATATACACGTTTTGAGGTCCGTTAAATACAAAAAAGTGGGTCCCGCAAAATGATCTATCTGTGAACAAAATATCTCAAGATCGAAAAGATATTTACGAGGTTGAAATTTTATATTTAAGTTAGACACACCCCTGAGGTCGTGAAAATGAGCTTTTAAACAAAATCGGCTAAAAAGTACTAGTTCTTTATTGATGTAATTTTTCAGTTTTTTGTCTTTTTTCTCAAAATTCGCTCCAACGATTTTGATTAAAATTGATAAATCAATTATTGTTTAGATTCTCTTTAAAATGTATATTCCAATTTTGTCCGTAAAATTGCAGCACACTTTACTCTTGAACTCCATAGGAAAGATTGGAGAAATGGTTGCTATCGTAACAAAATATAAATATTTTCCCATATAAATATTACATCTTGAATTTTAATTCATTGCCGGGGGGCCTGGCAACGGAGTAGAGCAACAGTCACCACAATCTTTGCTGTTAAGCAATGCCAAGCACGGCGAAATCTGGGATTGGTGACCCCCTGAAATCAGCGTGTAGAACGTCCCCCGGTAGCCATCGATATTATAAATGTAATAATATATATGTAAAATTAAAATCCTAATGGCCTCTGCAGCCGAAAAAAGGGGAATAAAAAAAAAAAAATTTTAATTCATTATTATTTGAAATTCCTATCGGTGCTTTCGTGTACCAAGACACACACCTGAAACCCAACCGGCCTCTGGCCGTAGCCATCTACCAGCACCCCGTGAAGTTACATCATTTCCTATCTCTAACTCCTCCTCCTTAGTTCGTCTCTAGCTAGTGAACTAATCCTTATTTCTGGTTCCAACCGGCTCCTATTATCTAACCTCTTCTATGCTATGGAGGATTTCCTAGTTTGAGGAGAGACTCCCTCAGCACCGGCGTGTAGCCTACTCCTTTCGAAGAATGCATCACTGAGAGGGAACCTTCTTTAAGTCCCTTCTACAAGACGGGATGTTACAGCAACTCCCTCTCCTCGTAGAGTTGCCTGAGGGCTATTGTGGTTGAATTTTAATATATCAACGGAAACTAAATATATGTCGACAAGCACAGAACATAACTTTCAATTACCAAATGTAAGAGAGAGTTGTGTGCTGTGCGACAGTCACACCAGATTTTTTTTTAGGATAATTTTGGCAAATTATATTATTTTGATCAATTAACTTATATATTTTTTCAAATCATTTATAAAAGAAAATTATTTGGTATTATTATAAAATATTTAATTTTTTAAATAATTTATTAGTCAGAGAGTAACAGTTAGCTCTAGGCTAGTACCGCCGACGCTTTAGAGAATGTTATTTTTACTTTAATAAAAATTTTTTTTTAATATTATTTTTGTGAATAAATAATTGAATAATTAGCGGACAGGCTTTATTTTTACTGATAAAAATAATATTGATTAAATCAAACGTGACTGGGCCTTAATATACCTACTACTACTACAATTATGCATATTGGGTATGTTTTAAATGGATTTATTTAATTAGTTTTTCAAATGAAAAAAAAGCCCTCGGGGTTTGGTGTAGAGGTTAGCGTGCTAACCTCGTATACCAAACGTCGCGGGTTCGGACCCCAGGCAAGTCCGATGATTTTATTTAAGTCATTTGGATACCAAATGGCTTAAATAAGAATGCCTGGACCCCAATTAAATATATTATTCAATTAACGGTTATCGTCAAAAGTCTTAAATGGCCTAAGTTGCCGTAAAGACTGTGTGTATGTGTGTGTGAATGTGAGTGTGAATGAGAAAAAAAGTCTGAGTGTTTTTAAAGGAAATTAAAAAAAAAAAAAAAATGAAAAAAGATCAGACTTTTGTTGTTATTTTGAACATACTCAGATAGACCTCAACGTGTACAGTATTTCCATCAAAATCGAATTTTTTACATTTTAATTCATTTTCTCTCTTTATTATTATTATTATTATTATTTTTTAATTGAAATTCCTACCGGGTTTCCCGGGATTTACTACGGTACTTATTTATTTAATTTACCAAGCATGAAGACACACACCTCAAAACCAACCGGCCTCTGGCCGTAGCCACCTACTGGCACCCCGTGAAGTTACTTTATTTATCTCTAACTCCTCCTCATGAGTCAATCAAATAAATGACTGAATCCCAATATATATTTATATCGTAACTATACTTATAAATATTCAGTATCGTAAAAAGTCTCTATGGCCCTATTGCCCACAGAGAGGTTTTGAATCATTTTGGTCACAAAGCACTGGTTCAAAGGCGAAGCCAGAAAATTTTTCGGGTTTTTTCTGACCAATCTCCTCACCTACCCCTTCTCGAAAAATTTAAAGAATATAAGAAAAATATTTTTTTGCAGTAAAATATTTCTAAAAGCGTTTAAAATTTTAATACTATATTCTTCTCTCTATTATATTTTTTTTTTTCACATTCACACTTTTTTCTCATTCACACTTCCAATTACACACACATTCATACAGTCTTTTCGGCAACTTAGGCCATTTAAGATTTTTGACTATAACCGTTATGAATATATATTATTTAGGGTCCAGGCATTCTTATTTAAGTCATTTGGTATCCAAATGGCTTAAATAAAATCATCGGACTGCCTGGGGTCCGAACCCGCGACGTTTGGTATACGAGGTTAGCACGCTAACCTCTACTCCAAGCCCCGAGGGCTATTATATTTTTATTAAAGTGAAACTTTTATTATATCGGTACGAATTTTTTGGTTCTTCTATCAGCATGTCGCGTTGTAACGAGGTGACGTAAAGCCATGACGCTACAAGCCATGACGTCACTAGTTGTGACGTCATGGCGACTCACACCAGGATTTTTTTTTACTACGCTACGGCATTTATACTTATTTAATCACAATATAAATAAAGTAAGCCTATATAAATCTAATTGATTATCTATATCTATACTATATTATATAATTTCCGCTCTACGCCCCCTCTCCCCCTAAAATTACTGTTTTTTTTTTTAATTCTTCACTCGATTTTAATAAAATTTAAAATGACACTTCTCTATGATCTAATTAATTGAAAAATGATATTCCAGCCCTCAGAAAGTTCTATTGGGGGGACGTCCCCCCCACTAAAATTTATCTTTCACTCGATTTTAATAAAATTTAAAATGACGCTTCTCTAGGATCTAATTAATTGAAAAATGATATTCCAGACCTCAGAAAGTTCTATTGGGGGGACGTCCCCCCACCAAAATTTATCTTTCACTCGATTTTAATAAAATTTAAAATGACGCTTCTCTAGGATCTAATTAATCGAAAAATGATATTCCAGACCTCAGAAAGTTCTATTGGGGGGACGTCCCCCCCACTAAAATTTATCTTTCACTCGACTCCTACGATCCGAAAAAAGTTTCACTTGCATCGTGGTTTCATAAAACCACACAATGATTTTTATTCTATTTTCGAACAATCTCCCTCCCCCCCCCCCTTAGCTGGATTTTTTAGATATTTAAAGTCAGGCTCTTAGCTAAGTGAAAAACCTTTTCTTAATGATTATTATATGTATGTATGTAGCTTTATTTTTATTTATAATCCATGATTATACCTGCATTTACGTCAGAAGAGCACTCAATTTGAAAAAGTATTATTTTCTTCTCTGGAAAAAATTATCGTAATATAACCTCATTTAAAAACAAGAATAAAATGATATTTTTCAACGATTAAGGTAATTTTTTTTCGAGATAAAGTTTCATTATTTTTCTACTCTTTAGTTTTTCGCATTGTGCCGGATAATGAGATAAGAAAGTATAAATTAAAACTGTCACTTCTTTGTCTAATTTTTTTTTTTTTTTTGTAATTTTTCACTTAATATTTGAAAATATTTCTCCATAATAGATATATTACGAGGCTCTTCCTCATCGTTCTCTCGTCAAAGCTCAACACTCAACAAGTTTCAAGCTTGGATTCACCGAGCAATAACCAGATAAATCTATAGAAGAAAAAAAAAAAGAGAAAAATATCTATATATTTCATAACGAATGATATTTGTATGCTGTTGTTTGGGTTTGTAGGAAAAAAAAAGGAAAACGTGAACTGGGTTACGAAGAAACGCCCCGAGACATATCTATAGCAATTGTGATGACATTCGCCGCCATTTGTCTTATTTCGAGGTGCTTCAGAATGAAAAATAAAAGTGCCTCTGTGTTTTTTTTTTTTTTTTTTATTCTTTGTTGTTTTGTTTTTGTTTCGAGTTTTTCGATTGGAAAACAAGAGTTCAAAACAGAAAATTATGTCACTAGAAAATAAATGGCCGAGAATAACAAGAATAATCAATTAAAAATTAAAATTGTTTACACACAATTATTTTTTCAAATTCAATTTATAAAATGTCATATAAAAACTCACATTTAATCGAATTATTGCAATAGAATTAATTTATTTACGTAGGAGATGAAAAAATTTAAATTAAAAAAAAAAATGTGCGATGGATCGCACAGCACACAATTATCTCTTACCTTTGGTAATTGAAAGTTATGTTCTGTGCTTGTCACGCCAGATTTTTTGTGTCGACATATATTTAATTTCCGTCGATTTATTAGAATTCAAGATGTAAAATATATAAAAATGGGAAAATATTTCTATTTTGTTGCCTTGGCAAACTCTATTTTTAGCATATATTTAGGGCTCTAACTATCAAGTGGGGACTAAATTGTTGCGCCCACTGTACATATTTCCATCAAAATCTCGGCATCAAATTTTTGACATGAATTCAATACTTGCTTTATTTAATGATTCCCGTTTATTTACCCGAAGTGCTTTCGTGCACGAAGACATACACACCTCAAACCCTCTGGCATAGCCATCTACAACACCCCAAAATCAAAAGGCCCCAGCAACAATTTTCTCATTCTGTTGGAAAAACGTTTCTTTCCAAATGTTAATGTACATTCCCTGGTATTTATTTTTTAGCCTAAATCAAAATGACCTTTCACTATAACATTTTACTATAGTATTTAAATATATATAGAAAAACAAAGTCACAAATAGTTCAATAAACATGTTTTAAGAAATAAATTAAGGATTTACGACTTTGAATATAATTAGTAGGAATAATAGGGGTGTTCATGATCTTATATATACGACGGCCACAGGTCTGTTATATCGGTGTCGTATGTTGTAAATCGATTCCCGCCTTTAGAAATGTCAAAGTTATATTCTAACCTAAAAAGTGTTTGTGCAGTTTGTTTTTTGTTTTCAAGTGTTTAGTGTGTTGTTTTGTTTGTTTCTCTTATTTATTTATTTAAAAATAAAAATGAATGAGATATGTGAGACAATTTTAAAAAGAAAAGACTTTTAGTAGGT
>JAKCPI010025067.1:0-11085 GCA_023213315.1 Euborellia annulipes
TGTGTTTTATATGTTGTAGTTACAATATTGACATTAATATTTTGACAGATGTTTATTGTTTTTTTTTTTTAGTTTGAAAATAAATCATGTTTTTATCTTCCAAGCTTTAGTCTAATTCTTAAAAGTATTGAAGGTACAATAACTGGCGACGAGTAATTGAACTTGCGTTCTCAAGAGAAGAGTAATAGAAGAAGAAATGGCAACGAAACTAGAAAAGTTTGACCCAGAAAAAGAAATTTGGAGCCGTTTTGTAGAGCGTTTGAGAATATATTTCAAGGCAGTAGGAATTCCAGACAACGCAGAAAATTCAGATAAACGCAAAGCCTTACTTTTAACAGCAATGGGTATTGAAAATTTGAATTTGTTTCTCAATCTCAACCCAGGACATAATGCTGACGAATTCACATTTGATGAGATCTCTGATGGAATGCGGAAACATTTTGAACCAGTTCCATTGATAGCAGCAGAAAGATTTAATTTTGGACAGAGGAAAAAGTTGTCGACAGAGACAGCTGTTCAATATTTGGCGGAATTAAAAAGATTAGCCAGGAATTGTGATTTTCCAGCTGATAAGAAAGACCCGTTGACTGCAAGACTGCGTGATCAATTCGTTTTTGGACAGGATAACGTTGAGCTACAAAAGAGATTGTTAGAAGAAAGTAATTTGACGTTAAATAAGGCGTTAACAATTTCAGCGGCATTTGAAGCGGCGCTGAAGACTGGAGATTTATTGCAAAGTTCAAATAAAGAATCATCATCAATTCATCGTGTTGAAGGTGAAGGAAAGATTGAACGTCAAGACATGAATACAAATTCATTTCGCCGAAATCGACAAGATTGGATCAAGAACGCGGTTTGCTATGCATGTCAAAATATTAATGTTAATATTGTAACTACAACATATAAAACACAACAAAAACCCTCGAAAATCGATGTGGTTTTTTCAAAAGGATATCCATTCCACTGGAGAAATTTGGATTGGTGATGTCTAATGTTCATACTACCCGCCGTTTTTAACCTTTTTCTTCTTGTGTGTTTTTGTCGAGTGCTGAACATTATTGCTTCAGTTTTCTTCAACCTACAATCTTCAGACTTTCAAGTCTAATCTCAACAGGCATCTTCTCAGTTCCCGCAGTTGAGTTCCCCTTTTGTTTTTATTTTCTTCTTGGCTGCATGTGTCCACTGATCATTAATAGGTTTTCGGACCTTATGCACCCTTTTATTTTTGTTAAACTCTAATAATGAAACACAGACGGACATTTCATAAATAAATATATGTGCACCTACTCACACTAGATTTTAATTTTTTTTTTTTTTTAAGTATTTACAAAAACGCAGTTGACAGTCTGTCGATATTTCTAATAATAATATTCACCCCTCTCTCTTTCTCTACTTGATATTCATGGATATTAATAGAATATTATTATTATTATTATTTTTTTTTTTTTTTTGTAATTTAATAAACGGATATTTAAAAGATGATTTTTTTATTTTTTCTAAAAGAACGTCACGATATTTCTTCTTTTCTATTTCTATAAAAATAAAAGGATCCTCTCTCTCTGGTTGGAAAAGAGTCAAATCCTAAACCACTTAACTTTTTTTTTTTTCACTGCGGACAGTTAAAGGTCAAGGGTACTGTATTTAATAAAAAAATAAATAAATATGGTCATCTGGAATGGAAATTTCCAGCCAAAAATAATATCCTAATTAAGATGAATTGACCTCAGCATCCAAATAACTGGAGTGAACGATTGTTATCGATTTTAAAGGCGACACATTTTAGAAAGAGCCGACCGACATGTCGCGCCTGTCGACTCAGTAGAAACGGGCCTTGGACTATGAAGATTATTAAAATCAGTAAGCCGACAATAAAAGAGATGGAGAATTTTCCTGGAAAGAAGGGTAGGGCAGATAATTCAGAAAATTTGGACAAATATAGATAAGAACGAGTATTAAAAGAGAATGGAGAGAGGAAGGGAAATGGAGAGAGGAGGGCGAAGGATTAATTTTATTTTAAAAATATAAAACGCTAATGCCCTTCACGCTCTTTTTGGACAACTTCTCTATTTTTACATTTCTCTTACCTCTATATATGTTAATATATAGAGAGAGAAAGTATTGGATTCATGTCAAAAAATTGATGTCGAGATTTTGACGGATATACTCGTTTTGAGGTCCCCTGAATCCAGGGGCTGCGCGTCCACTAGGCGAACTAGGCGGCCGCCTAGGGCGGCAACCTGAAGAGGGCGGCAAAATTGCAAAAAGAAAAAAAAATTTAGTTCCGCAAACGGCACCCGAAAAAATTAGGTTCCGCGGGCGGCAAAAGCAAATTTTGGTTCCGCGGGCGGCAAAAATTTTGTGTCTCTAAAAAAAAGGTAAAAAATTTTTTAAGGAGGGGGCGGCAAATTAAATTTATAAAGTTTTTTTTTTTTTTTTGGGGGGGGCGCAAAAAAAATATCTTGCCTAGGGCGGCAGAATAGCTTGCGCCGGCCCTGCCTGAATCCAAAAAAGTGGTTTTCGCGACATGGTCTGTCTGTGTGTCTGTGAACAAAATATCTCAAGAACGAAAAGAGCCAGGAGGTTGAAATTTTATATTTAAGTTAGACACCCCCATGGGACGTGACACGAAGCTTTTTAACAAAATCGACCCAAGAGTACTAGTACATTACTGGTGCACTTTTTCAGTTTCTTTTTCGATTTGCTCAAAATTCGCTCCAACGATTTTGATTAAAATTCATAAATCAATTATTTTTTAGATGCTCTTTCTGGTGTGACAAGCACAGATTACCGAAAGTAAGAGAAAGTTGTGTGCTGTGCGACCAGTCACACCATATTTTTTTTTATAAATACATAATACTGCTGTATTATGAAGATTTCTTGATCAAATTCACTTTTTTTTTTTTCTGGTATAATTTACTGTATAATAATACTGATATTATTCTAAACTAGCCGCAAAGCCCGACTTGGTCGAGCCTGCTGTTTTGGTGGGTGTGCCACAATTTTTCATACAACTTGTTTCAGACAATTAATAAATAATATAATTTTGTTAAATATTTTTTGATATCTATAGTATTTGTATTAGTATTCAAAAGACCTTGATATGGACTTTAACTGAGTTCTAGATACAGTTATGTTGGTATAGGTCGAGAGTCCGTGCAATGGACAGAACACCAGAATTACCCTGAAAGGCTGGAGATCCTAGGTTCGGTTCCCGGGGGCCATGTGGGGTTCGACCCAACAAAAAACATACTCATAGTCTTTATAAATAAATATAGTAGGCCTATAGTCTATATATTATCTGGAAATACTCTTCATTTATCTTGAAATTGTAAAAATATATTATTATGTTTTAATAAAATATACTATCTATCTAAATATAATACTTTCTTTGAGGGTTAGTGAAAGGGGCAAAAAAGCAAATTTAATTATACTGTACATATAACAATTTTGATTTTTTTGAATCTCACCATTTGGGAATTTGAGATCCCGAATATTTCCATTGAACGTCAAAGAATGCAAAATTTCATTTCTTTTTTTTTTTTAACCCTTTTCGGCTACAGAGGCCATTTAGGGGTGTATATTTATTAAAATATTTTTATAATACATAATATCGATCAGGGGCGTATATAGAAATTTTTTTCGGGGGGGGGCCCGAACTCAAAAATTTTTCTGAGGAAAATTTTTTTTTAAGAAACTATACTTTTTTCACAGGAAATTTTTTGAGGAACATTTTTTCTATTGCGGAACCAAAGTTGTCCATCCTGCGGAAAAATTTGTTGCGCTGATGTCTGTATATTCCTATATATGTATACGTATTTGGGAAATTTCGGGGGGGGTGCCCGGGCCCCCCTCGGCCCCCCTTAAATACGCCCCTGATATCGATGGCTACCGGGGGACGTTTCACATGCCGATTGCTCGGGGTCAAAATTTCATTTCAAAACTACGGGAAGTTAATTATAATTACAATGTATAGATTATAAGTAGCCTATAGTAATAAAAATAAATTATATTAATTAATGTAATAAAATTATGTGTATTTTTTACTTAAAAATTATCTAATTTTGAGAAATTCTTTCTCTCACCTGATCTACGTGTAAAATATCGCCGGATTCTTCTAATATTCTTGTACAATGTGAAACACCTGCAACAACAAGAACAACAAATCATTAGTTTCAAAAACAAACAGAAATCTCACAGATGACTATTGGGGGAGGGGGGGGGCATTTCTCTTCACATTTCCCACTTTAAGCATAGAGCACGCCGCGACTCCTCAATCATATGATAAGCCATCATTAACGAGATCGCGCCGCCAATAGAACGGACAAACGCTGGTCTCTAATTACTCAAAAAAAAGAAAATTAAAATTTATATGATTAATTATAGAATAATAATTGTAAGATTTAATTATTTTAATATTTAATTTGACAAAAATTAAAAACAAGAGATAAAAGAATATATTTTACATATAATTATAAATAAAGCAAAGGGATGTAGAACGTATATATTTATATATACTGGTATATATATATAAAGAAAACCTCTTATCTATTTTTTTTATATAGGTCTATAATCTTAATTATTTATGTATTATATTGTATATAATATTAATAAAACATATGAGCTCTGAAACTAGCGGCCGGATTTTTATGAAATGGGAAGATAATAGAAAATAGGTTAGTTTAAATACGTTCTTATAACACTAATGGCAAGATTAATAGCCTTGTAACTCCCAAAATAAGACAATAACTTGGAAGACGGCAAATTCTTCATCAGACTGCACGGCTAGTAGTTAATAAATAACATGAAATGAAGTTAAAACATGGAAATGATGATTCCATTTTCATTTTCTAAAAAGGAGGCCATACAAATAGATGGGTGATTATTGAATGGTGTGTTAATTAATGGTCGTTTCGTGTTCCATCCGATTAATAATAATTCATTTCTTGAGAGAGCAAATTAATGGCTTGTGGCACGCAAACCAACTCAAAAAGAAAATCAAACACAAAATATGTTTAATTTTTTTTTTATATAAAAAAATATGTTTATGGTTGCAGGTCATATGAAGTGGCGGATTCAAGGGGACCTCGAAAAGAAGATCTCAACTTCATTATTGCAACGATATTATATTGGATTAAATAAAATTCATAATTCAATATTTAAGTTCTTTTTCTGCCCTAACTCACAGGTAATAATTAAGTCGTCCACCAAATTTAATTAAGTTTAAAAACGAAAAAAGAAATAAATAATATGAAAAGTTCTTTAATTTCGTTGCATTTTTTCTTTATTCTTGGAAAGGTAATATTTTCATTCTTATTCAAATAAATAAATGTCTAAAATAAAGAAAATTAAAAAAAAAAAAATGTATTTTTGGCTTCTTCTTATATTTTTAATACTCTCTTCTAAAAGCCGCCATTTTTCTGATTAAAATGATATACAACTCTTGTATTTAAATTAATTGCAACATTATTAAAAATCTGGTGTGACTGGCGCACAGCCACAACTTTCTCTTACCCTTCGGTAAGAGAAAGTTGTGCACCGTGTGGTCACACCAGATTTTTTGTGTCGAGATATATTTAGTTTCCCATAGCACCTTAGTTTCAAACTTGCATTTTAAATGTTGACTGCTTGAAATAAACTATGGTTATTTTTCAAAATTTTAATCTCATATTTGGACATTTTATACACAATATAGAATCGTAAATAAATACAAAATTTCATAAGAATTGGAAAAAAAAATTTTAAATGCGTAAAAAGTTCCAAAGGGGACCCCCTTTTGAATCGAAATTAACATACAAATCCCTATAGGAAATTAACATTGGCCAAATGCGAAGATAAGGTAGAAAAATTTAAAACGCGTAGAAGAGAGAAGATAGTTTTGTGAGAGAGAGAGATATGTTTTATCCGAAAAAAAAAAATGGGAAATAAGGCGGTAGGGAATATTTGAATTCAGATGTAAAATTTATAAGTATGGGAAAATATTTATATTTTGTTACCATGGCAACCATTTCTCCTATCTTTTCTATGGAGTGCAAGAGTAAAGTGGTCTTCAAACAATTTTGAGGGCAAAACGAGAATATACATTTGAAAGAGCATCTAAAAAATAATTGATTTTTTGAATTTTAATCAAAATCGTTAGAGCGAATTTTGAGAAAATCGAAAAAAACTGAGAAAGTACATCAGTAAAGTACTAGTACTCTTTGGCCGATTTTGATTAAAAGCTTATTTTTCCGGTCCCGGGGGTGTTTAACTTAAATATAAAATTTCAACCTCCTAGCTCAATTCCTTCATGCTTAAAATTGAACACACACACACCCCACACACACACACACCCACCCACACACAGACAGACCATGTCGCGAAAACCACTTTTTTGGATTCAGGGGACCTCAAAACGTGAAGATCCATCAAAATCTCGACATCGAATTTTTGACATGAATCCAATACTTTCTCTCTATATATATATTACATATATACATAGGTAAGAGAAAGTAAAAATGGGCGTTTAAATAATAATTGATTTTTTAATCTAATAAAAAGAAAAAGATTTAAATTCGGTTACCATGGCAACCCATTTATTTCTCCTATCTTTCCTATGAAGCACAAGAGTAAAGTGTGCTTCAAACAATTTTGAGGGCAAAACGAGAATATACATTTGAAAGAGCATCTAAAAAATAATTGATTTTTGAATTTTAATCAAAATCGTTAGAGCGAATTTTTGAGAAAATCGAAAAAAACTGAAAAAGTACATCAGTAAAGTACTAGTACTTTTTGGCCCGATTTTGATTAAAAGCTTATTTTGTCGGTCCCGGGGGGTGTTTAACTTAAATATAAAATTTCAGCCTCATAGCTCCATTCCTTCATGCTTAAAATTGAACACACACAGACACACACACACACACACACACACATACACACACACACACACACACACACACACACACACACACACACAGACCATGTCGCGAAAACCACTTTTTGGATTCAGGGGACCTCAAAACGTGAAGATCCATCAAAATCTCGACATCGAATTTTTGACATGAATCCAATACTTTCTCTCTATATATATATTACATATATACATAGGTAAGAGAAATAAAAAAGATGTTCTTTTATTGAAGTGGAGAGGAAAGAGAGGGCGTCGTCCGCCATTAATTATATAAAACAACAAACTTAAAAAAAAAAATCTGGTGTGACTGGCGCACAGCACACAACTTTCTCTTACCTTCGGTAATCGAAAGTTGTGTACTGTGCTTGTCACACCAGATTTTTTGTGTCGACATGTACTTAGTTCCCGGCAGTAGGGAATATTTGAATTCAGATGTAAAATTTATAAGTATGGGAAAATATTTATATTTTGTTACCATGGCAACCATTTCTCCTATCTTTTCTATGGAGTGCAAGAGTAAAGTGGTCTTCAAACAATTTTGAGGGCAAAACGAGAATATACATTTGAAAGAGCATCTAAAAAATAATTGATTTTTGAATTTTAATCAAAATCGTTAGAGCGAATTTTGAGAAAATCGAAAAAAAACTGAAAAAGTACATCACTAAAGTACTAGTACTCTTTGGCCGATTTTGATTAAAAGCTTATTTTTCCGGTCCCGGGGGTGTTTAACTTAAATATAAAATTTCAACCTCCTAGCTCAATTCCTTCATGCTTAAAATTGAACACACACACCCACCCACACACACACCCACCCACACACACACAGACAGACCATGTCGCGAAAACCACTTTTTTGGATTCAGGGGACCTCAAAACGTGAAGATCCATCAAAATCTCGACATCGAATTTTTGACATGAAACCAATACTTTCTCTCTCTATATATATTAACATATATACATAGGTAAGAGAAAGTAAAAATTAATTATGGCCTTGAATTGAATATGATTTTTGCCGTAATTAACATATTTATTTATAATTAGAATCAAAATCCAAGTTTATCTTTAATTGTAAATTAATTAAAAAAAAAATTCATTTTATTTATTATTAATTGAAATCAACAATGCAGTTTTTAAATAATGAGTAAATGCATTCCATTTAAACAAATTACAATTTTAATTCTAATTATAAATAAATTAATTATACTTTAAATCTCCCATTCAATTTTTTAATAATTAAATTTTTTTTTTGTTTGAGTTTATTGTTTTGATTAATGGCGGACGACGCTCTCTTTGCTCTTCACTTCAATAAAAGAACATCTTTTTTAATAATGCTGCAATTAATTTAAATACAAGTGTTGTATATCATTTTAATCAGAAAAATGGCGGCTTTTAGAAGCAAGAATTAAAAACATGGAGATGAAACATAAAAAATTATGTTTAGTATATTTTTTGTTTAGAATTATTGCAAATAAGAATGAAAAAATCAGGGAATAAATCTTTCAATTAAAAGTTAATGGGTTTTTATGGAAAGATGGATCAGAGGCAAACGTTATATTTATTTATTACCACTTGAGTTTCAGATCCAGGGAATACGTATTTCCTAATAAATGTCAACGGGTCTTTTTTACTGCATCGATTTTTTAATAGCCCCCTTCATCAAAAGTTTCAGTGATTTAAGGTATTAATAAAACTATCGACACATTAACCTGTCTACTTATATATACCTGTGTAAGAGGATTTTATTTTATAACCATGAAAACCAATCGCCTGGCTAATATTCCGTTAGAGAGAATAGAGTTGTTCTTTTCTACCCCATCAGGAGTCCTTGATTCTCGTACTTATCCTGGACATGCGTACAGTATAATGTCATCGTAGAAGTTTTCACTTGCGTCGTGGGGTCTTAAAGATTTTATATTTATCATTAATAAATTGTATTTATGCCTGGATATCCAATTTTCCCTTTAATAAGTGGCCCGGAGACGATCAATTAATTAATTGACAATTGCAATAGGGCTTACTCAATTAAAGAGATGTAGAATGTATATATCTATATATATAATCAATCTTTTAATTAAATTTAAATTTCAGAGGATTTCTACCTAGAATTATGATATAAAAAAAAAACTCTTTTCTGACTTCATTTAAAAGATATTATATTCAATGTTATTATACTATTCAATATAATAGGCCTATAGCCACCCTAGAGACTTCCGTTATGTTCTTATTTACCACTCTCTCTTGCTGATTGGCCAGAGACAGAGGAAGTTGAGTCAGTGAGGGAAATTTAAAACTTTGGTAAGTCACAGAGGTAAATTTAAAACTTTAAATTTTTTTGCAATTGTTCACCTTCGACGAGCAATTGCAAAATTTCCAAACAGTGAACAAGAATAAATTTGATGCTCTCCCCCATTTCCCACTTGTTAATTTATATTTTTCATTATTATATTACATAATTAATAATTAAATGATTTCTATTCAATTATTTTTTAATTTAATTAAAATTTGATTAATAATAAATTTTATTTTTTTATCTATTTATTGCTAACTTCAGGCCTGTTATATATACATTTATATATTTCTACATCTCTTTGTTTCAATGACCAATTAAATAATTAAATATATTAATTTATAAATAATTTTATAAAATAAATGTTAATTTAATATTTTTAATAAGGGAATGTGAATTTTAGTTATAATAAAACAAAAACAGAAAAAGGATTTTTCTTTTTCTTTTTTGGTGTGTGACGTGACAATAAGATAAATGTTGAATGTTGTTTCCGCTTCATAGTTTTTGTAACATATCACTCACCCCCTTCACATAGACAGAGACAGCAAACAACATCCATAGCCCCCAGGGAGAATTGGATAAGAAAAGAGAGATAAGGAACAAAAGTCATTTATTTATACCTACACAATAACAAAACTTTTTATTTGTTATTTTATCACAATAATTTATAAATGCCTTATCTGCACATGTCTTATTATTTTAATTTAAAAAAAATTAGATGAGCTCAATATTATTTAAATGATATGTCATAAAACAGGTTTTTATTAATTTGTTTATTATTTTTAACCTTAAATATCGAAAAAGATCTTAAATTAAAAAAAAATATAAAGTATTTTTAATAGGGCAATAGAGTTCAAGAAATTTTTTTTTCTTTTTGTTTAAAATATCTATTTAAAAATTAAATTTTTTTTTTTTTTTTATAAAAAAAACATTCACACTTTTTTCTCATTCACACTCCACATTCACACAGTCTTTTCGGCAACTCAGGCCATATAAGACTTTTTACGATATCCGTTATTGATAAATATACATATATGGGGTCCAGGCATTCTTATTTAAGCCATTTGGTATCCAATTGGCTTAAATAAAATCATCGGACTGCCTGGGGTCCGAACCCGCGACGTTTGGTATATGAGGTTAGCACGCTAACCTCTACGCCATAGCCCCGAGGGCAAAAATTAATTTTTTTTTTTTTTTTTTATATTAAACATTACACTTTTTCTCTTTCCCACTCACATTCTACACCCACTTTATAATTTTTCCGAAAATAGAAAAAAACTTTGAGAAAAAATTTGTAAAAAAATTTGGGGTTGGGTTTTAATTATATGCATCGTTTCTAAAATAAAAAATATCGGGGGGGGGGGCCCGCCCGGTGTTGTAGGAGGGGGTAGGCACGCTACCTACCCCCACCCCGGGGCAAAAATTAAATTTATTTGTTAATAATTAAATAAACAATGCTTATAATTAAAATTTTTTATTTTTTTACAACAATGAAAAGCTTTGTTATTAATAATTATTATAACAAATATACGTAATTCAAGGCCCTTTTAAATAATCAAAATTTAAATATCTTTTTTTCACGAAAAACCAAAAGTGTGTTAATGATTAAACACAAACGCTGAATATACGTTTAATAAACAGTTTATGAATAAATTCCAAATCAAAATGTGTTTATGGTCGGAACAAAACAAAACAAAAAGCTGCTAATCTGCATGATAAAATGAATATTCAAATTAGAATTTGTGTATTCTTTGAATTATATATATATAAAAAAAAGAATTTATGCAAATTGAAGGAAAATAGAATTGCATCATTTCATTCCAATCAGAAGAAAATCGATTATTTCAATCTTGATTAAACACACACATACACACAGAGAGAATCAATTTATATGGCCAATTAATTACCCCCA
>JAKCPI010025068.1:0-14765 GCA_023213315.1 Euborellia annulipes
AAGCGAGTAAATAACTTGACAAGCACACTTCCTTCGAAGCAGACAACAGATAAAGCAATAATAAAGATCCAAAAGCCAATATAAACTCGAACCGTAAGAAAATCCACATTATTCGATATACAGAACTGTTGGATAATAAAAAATAATATTAAATACAGCTTTATAAAAATAAATATAATATAAAAATAATATAAAAAATGAATTATTTACATTATATAAACTTTCATCAAATAGTAAAAGTGGTCCAGTTGTTCCGACTATAATCATAGGTTGTCCAGAAAGAAGAGCGAAAATTATTCCAGAAGCTGATGTAGAGAGCAAAGTTTCAGAAATTCCAATTAAATTTTGAGTTTTATCACCTAAAAAAAAAAAAAAAAAAAAAACTGTGGGAACTTTTCTCATTTGTATAAAAACAGATATTTAAAAATTAAAAAATTATTAAAATTCTTTCCTCCAAAAAGGCTTAACTAAGTATTATTTTAAGAAAGATATCTATTCCTCCTGAGGACAAAATGATTATTTATTGTAAAATGTATAATAAAATAATACCTATTAACCCTCCGAAGGTTATTGCTCCAGAAACAGCTGCAAAATACATAAATATTGCTGCAGCTAAACACTGAGCGTTTAATCCATCCATAATATCAGAAACATAATAAGGCATTCTGCGTTTAATATCATTAATAAGACCCCCAAATGGTTTTCTCGTGCGAATCAAAGGATCAGGAGGCGGTGGAGGTCCACCTGCAGCTTGACCCGCAAGAGCACCTATAAAGTAGAGAAATGTGTTTATTAAAGCTTTTGTGGTTTGTATTATTATTATTATGGAATTTTTTAATTATAGACCGCATTTTGTATTAATTATTAAATAAAAATATATAAATACGGTACAACGTTTCGACTGCTTATTCTGCAGTCGTTTTCAAGTACTTTGCACATGCTCCGACTCAAGTGAACTAACCTCAAAGAGCTGTCGATCATTTTATACACGACATCAACGCCATCTACACTCATTTCCATGAAGTTAGATGGCGCGAAAGTTTGTGTCTAACTTCATAGGAATGACTGTAGATGGTGTTATGGTTGTATATAAAATGCACCTAAAGGTCCCTTAGAGGTTAGTTCACTTGAGTCGGATCAAGTGCACAGTACTTGAAAACCTCTACAGAATAAGCAGTCGAATTGTAGTACAGTATTTATATATTTTTAATAAATAATTAATACAAAATTAAAAACTCCCATCATAAAATAATGGTATATAGAAAAATGTTCAAATTTAAAATTAATTTTCATTAATTATTTAATTGGCCCAATGGCGCGTGGCTAAACGGGCGAAATAAAAAAAAAAAAAAAAAAAATTATTTAATTAATTATATTAGTAAATAAGCTTTAAACATACCTACTTGCTGTTGGTCAAGTTCTACTTTACGGCTCTTACGTCGACGAATCATATCGCTTTTAGCTTTCAACTCATCAAATGGCAATAACGCTTTGCGTTCCCAATCACCAGGCGGTAATACAATACTATCATCAAGAAACTCATTAATCGCTGAAAGGAGTTCTTTTCGTTCGTCTGCCTTATAGGCTATTTTATGAAATTGCTATAAAAAGAAAAAAAATAAAATAATAACAATATATTGTATATTAAATTGATTGATTGAGAAAAAGAAAAAGTTACAAACCTTATTGGCCATAAGGGTTGATATAGAGCGACCAATTTCATGATAATCCAAATCAGTGGTGTTTGGCCCCAAAAGTATAAACAAAAACCTCACAGGGATTGTAACCTATGATAAAAAAAAATTTTATTTTATCTAATATTATATATTTATAGAATATTTAGTCATTATTGCTTAATTAGAATGGTAATTATTTTACCTCTGTTAAGGAAGGCATATATATTCCTTCTGCTAATCGTACAAATGCGATTGTAGGTTGTTCAAGAAAATCAACTGAACCTACAAGTACTGTCGTGGCTTCCGCACCTAGAGGAATACGTTTTAAAATACTTTCTTTTTGAGCTTTTTTCAAGTCTTCATTAGATGAAGCATAAGTTAACTCCTCTTTCATATCAATCTAAATAAAAGAATAAAGTAAATTAATCAGAAGAGTAAGAAAATAATTTAGACTAAGTGGAAAATTTCAAATAAAATTTAATAAAAAAAAAAAAAAAAACTGTAAGAATTTAGGTGTTAGACTAAAGGCAGAATGGGATGTGCAAATCGGCGTTCTGCAGCCAGAAATTAGCAAATTATTTAGATACACATTTTCGAAATCAGTTTTGTTAACTCAAGTATATTAGGGTGGTTCTTATTTTTCAAGTTGCATTCTTTTAATGCAGGTCGCTCTCGAATTGTTTCTTAATATATCCTGCAAAATCGGGAATAAATCGGTGAAAAAGAACTCGTGGCCCATGGGGCTTAAAGTTAAAAAAAACATTACTAAGGAATTTTAAGATAGTAATTAATTTTCTAAGTAAAAATTAACTTAATTGACAAATTGAAACTAATCTACTCTAGTAGGTTCCCATATATGGTCCAACAGGATTACCCTTTGCTCTCACCTCCCCTCCCCACCCACCCAATCATTCAATATATATGTTTTTGATTTTGGCGTTGTCTTGGCCTGAATGGATGTGTGAATATGATCAACTTTTTAAAATAATAATTTTTTCGTTTATTTATTGCTGTTTGATTAATGGATGAGTCCCTAAATAAGTATTATAGGCCTAATGTTAAATATTGCTTAAATTAGGGTTTGACTAAACACTAACAATATTCACACATAAACATTTTATATAATCGAACTGAAAAATTTGATAAATAATTATGAAATGAAAAAGAAATATGAACTTATATGAATTTATGCTGAGGAACTTTGACAGATGATACAATTGAATCTGACTTTCATTAGAATCAGAATTAAAGGCGCATGTCTTTATTCTTTCATAATTAGCCCACGGGATATTATTTAAAATTTATTTAAACCCCTGCACAAGAGGTGATTCTACTGTGCTATGGTGCAAGGACGAGCAAGAATTTAAAAATAGTTTGAATCTTTTGATATGTTACATTCAAATGCTTCAAAAGCATTATTAAATTGAAGAAAAAAGGGTTATTAAAAATATATCTTTACTTATGAGTCCTATTAATTTGTTATGTATTATTTAAGGTAATTTTAAGCATAAAAGATTCTAAATAATAAATTTCTAATTTTATTTTATTGGACTAATTTTATTGGAATGTGAAATTAATTCTTGTGGACGAAAAAAAAGGGAATGCTTAAGTTTTAAGAAAATTTTGAAAATTCTCAAAGTTCAAAGGCGACGTTGATGTGATCCTGTTTTACAAATGAGTTCAAATTTTGCAGACATTATATTTTAATACAATAGAAAAGATCTACGGGTTCCTGCTATTAAATTTAAAAAAAAAATCTTGACCTCTATAAATAAGGACCACCCTAAAATATATATTTAGATGTTATTAATTACCAAAGTTTCCGGAGGTTGATCACCGAAACTATGATTATTAACTGCAGATTTTATTCCAGCAGCTGCAGCGGCTGCGGCAGCTGCTGCTATTGCAGCTGCATCTGTTGTTGAAGCTGAAGGCACAATTTTAGGTTTGCCTTTTTCTTCGGTTAGATTCTGTAAGAGTTGAAAAATTAAAATTAAAAATTAAATTGAAAAGTTTTTTTTAAAAGGATAACATTTTATTTAAAAATTGTAAAAACAAAATGACTATATATTTCGGGACGAAAAAATTATTTTAATAATAATAAATAAAAAAAAAAAAAAAAAAAACATTTATTAATATCGTTGTTAACATGCATCAAAATTATATCCTCAATAAAGAGCTGAAATATTTATCCGAGTACATGCAAATATTTAAGGATTATTAATTAAGATTACATCCTGTACGGATCAATAGCCTAGAAAAGAAATATTAAATAGACAAAATGCATTGAAGCACGCAGAAACTAAAATATTATTTTATTTTTATTTTTATGAGTACTAAATCAAATGCAAGAAAGAACAGAAGCGTAGAGGGGAGAAAAAAAAGAGAGGAATTTTAGAATTAGATTAAACATAGTTATAACGTTGAAATTAGAATTTAAAACTACAGGATTCAATAAGAACGCAAGCAAACGAAGAAACGTTTACATTGCTGAGTCTCCTCTCTGCTAGGCACAGGCTGCACCGATCCTCGGTCTCGTTGGTAGAAAGCGACTGCGGCGGTACAGAGAAGTTTAAAAAGTTGGAGGCAAGTGGAAATGAAATTTAGAGATAGGCTTTGTAAGAAAGCTTAATTAATAATGAAATTTAATTTATGAAGAAAAAATATGTTAATGATTATTTTTTATTAGAAATATTTGATTGTTAAGAAAATCGACTCACTTGTAAACTTGTGTAGCTAGAGATAGTCCGGCGCATTCCGAAACGAAAACGTTCACTACCATCATTGACATGTCGATGACGGAGTAAAAGAGCTCTCATGACAGTGGCTCGGTCTTCAGGGTCTATTAGTTCATCTGTGACCATTTGCTCAACAACGCGATAAGCAACACCGGGCAGATCTCGTTCATCAAGATCAAGAAGCACCACACCTATGAACAATAATAATATTTATTAAATTTTTTTTTCGCCGACTGAATAAATGATTGGATTATTTTTTTAGTGGGAGTTTGGGCATCTTATACTGTATATGTACCCTGTTACGCATTAGAGTGTCAAGCGCCAGCTACCGAGTTTTGAGAAAATTAACATTAAAGTTTTTTGTTTTCATTGGATTATATATAATTTTTTTTTGTCAATTGTGCAAGTAATATTAAATATAAATTTTTTTAGGACATATTTCATAAAAAATACTATTAATTATAGCATTCCGTGCTTAACTCAATTTTGAATTTTTTTTGACGCTTGACACACTAATGCATAACAGGGTTCATATAGCTTACAAAAAACAATTGTTGAATTTTTTTTTTTTTGGATAATAAGTTGTACATATAGATATCAAATGGCTTAAATAAGAGTGCCTGGACCCCAAATATATATATTATAAAAATAACGGTTATCGTATAAAGTCTTATTGGCTCTAAGTTGCCGAAAAGACTGTGTGCATGTGTGTGTGAGTGGAAAAATAGTTGGAGTTTAAAAAAACAAAAAGTACTTCGGGAGGCAAAGCCGTTCGCATATGTTTTTGCCGATAAGATGGCGTTAGTGGTCTTAAAAATTTAGACAAAAAGCCCAACTATTACGAAAATTTGCCAACTGATGGCAGGATGGTAGAACTATATTTAATCTCATGTATTTGTTTGATTTTCGTTGAAATTTTAATAATGAATAAAAAAAAGGTCGCGATGGCTAGATCGGTAGGGCGCATTCTTTGTAAATTAAATTTAATAATGAATAGTTTATAAATATTATTAGATATTATATAACATTTATAACAGCATAAAAATATATAAATATAGTGATCTGATAATGGCGGCTGTTAGATTAACCTGCCATTTTTTGCAAGAGTGCTGAACTATTTGGCCGTTAATTTTTAAATAAATATGATCCTGGTGACTTGGTCACAACTTTATTTAATTATTATAGGTTGAATAATAATGATTTTAACATTTTTAGATTTAAAAAAAAAAATTACAATTTTCATAATAGAGTTCTTTTGCATTTTCTATAAATAAAAAAAAATATTTTTTAATTAATCTTAATTAAAAAAAAAGATTTATATTATGTAAAATGCTCAAACTTTTTTTAGAGTAGGGAATGAAATATTCCAATAAAATTTTGTTAAATTGTTTGGAAGAAAAATTTTGCAATATATTGTAATAATCTTCTCATTATCCTTTCGGTATCTCAGACCATAGAGACTTCAAAAGATACAATATTATTTATTTTCGAGACTGATTTCTTGAATTTGTTAATTATAATTAATATATGAAATTTATATTTTTTAAATTTAAATCTAAAAATATCTTGCTTAAGGATATATTTATTCTAACTGAACTGAAACAAATTTAAATATAAATTGGTTACCCGTTTCAAGACATCGTCTTAAATTGAGCAACGAATGAAAGCTGAGAGAGGCAACATGAGGTCGACCCCATCTATCCGATCCTTCCATGACATCTTCTTCATATTTGATCCAGCGAGCTGTTTCTTTCCATTCACGTTCCTCACCCACTCCATGAAGTTCATCTAATTGAACGAAAACTTCATGAGGTGAATGATCCCAAGCTTTCTTAAAAGGACCTGCTGACGAATCATGCCTTCGTCCAATATGGATAACAGAATTCGTAGATAATTGAGTTTTGAGTTTTGGTCTCCTAAGTCCTCTGGGATCCTCAAAACGATGACCTGGAAGTAAACAAATAAATAAAAATCTATGTTTTCTCGTACACTATTATATGATTGATTAAATACTTACTTGTGAGATCGTCGATGTCTTGTTCAGGAAGTGTCGCTGCTTCTTCCGCATGCACACTTGGTCGGCGAACATCTCGAAGACCAAAATCTGAACCAATTCGTTTACGGGAAACAGGATCTTCTTGAAGACTATATTTACGAGATTTATGATGATGGTGATGATGATGATGATGATGTCTGAATAATCCAATAAAATTTTATAAAGATCAATATTTTTATTATAAAGGTAATGGGAGTTTTCATATATAAAATTATATAACTTTTCAGTTTTTTAAGAAAATGTGAAGTTTAGTTCTTTCTAATTAGTTGTTTTCAAGAATGAAGTACAGCATCTATTCTTTACTAGTGTGAAGTGTAAATATTTTTAGAGGATACCAAACTGGGTAAATTTATCAACTGACCTATGTTTTCTTTTAGGTCTTTTGTCCAAATCGCCTTCACGTATTACATCGAGTTCTTCACGTAATAAATCATCATCGACAATATTTGTTGGCGAATAGGCAGGATGTGTGGGCGTGCTACCGCCAACGGACTCGTCATCAGCACTGCCCGGTTTGCCAATTATAAACTGAACTCGACGATCGAGTATTGTAGAATCAGGTGCTGATCCAGTCGCCGCCCTTTCCGACAGCTGAGCTTCCCCAGGGGGAGTCTTCAGCTCCCGAGCTTAAAGTTGTCAAGATGGTGGAAGGTGGTGCTTCGGGGACCTCATCTTCATCACCGTCGACGCCGTCGTCCTCATTATTGGCTGACTTTTTATCTGGGCTGCCTCTATTTAAAACAATATATATAATTATGTATTTGACAAAAAAATTTTACAAAGAATATTTTATAAATTTAGAAAGTTCATTCCCTCTATTCATGTTTCAATGAAGCCATATAAATAAATTTGTAGGGGTCAGTATATTAAATTTGATAAGTGTTTATTTGTAATATTAAAACTGGATAATAATACATCTTTCAAGTGGGTTGCCTAATCTACAGGCATATTTAAGTTAAATAAACATGCTAAATTTTTTACAACTTTTAGATAGATGGTTGCTGAAATTTTTTGCTGTTATTTTTTTACCATGATAGGATAAAATCCAATTTTAATTAATTATTAAAAAAAAAAAATATTTCACCCAGGAGTTTCTGAACTCTGTACAGTATCAGCTGCTGTTGTTGATTGTCCTGTGTCAAGATCTGATGTATTTGTTGACATCTTTTTTAAGCCAGAAGTGCCAGTCTATAAAATAGAATAAAAAAAACAAACAAAGAATTAGTATTTTTAATATTATATGAAGGTTGCCCGGGGGGGGGGGGGGGGGGGGCCCCCGGGGGGGGGGCCCGGGGGGTTGGGGGGGGGGGGGGGGGGGGGGGGGGGGGGGGGGGGGAAATGTTAATTTAAAAAAAAAAAAAAAATTAAAACACAAAATTTTAGGAATAGGAATTTCAGAACACACTTTACAAATGTATAATTTATTAAGATACATAGAGAATTTAACAAAATACAATAGTAGAGAAAGTTACATTATTAAAATGTTTGTAGGAAAAGCCATTTAAATTCAAGCCATAAATAAAGGATTAAATTAAATAAAAGCAATAAATGAAAATGTACCACGGATAAGTTTTCAATCGAATTTGCATTAGCCTAACATGAAGGAAATATTTATTTTCCTGAAATAAATATTTGTGATAATCGCTTAACTTTTCATTTGCTTGCTCCTGACTGCCTGTTCGGAAAAGAAGATAGAAAGGTCTCGTTTCTAAAGATCAGTGAGTATGAATTATTCAAATTTTGCTTCCATGGCCTAAATCAGTCTACCGATATGGATTTAATAGACTAACGAACTTTTAGTGTTACATATTTATAAAAAAAATTTAAATGACTTTATTTAAAACAATTAGGATTGATTGAAGATTGGATGTAATTTTAAATACAAATAGTCCTTTGAAAAAGCTTAAAGCCAAGTGCGATATTCAAAAGAGAAGATTGACAAATAGAGAAGCAGATTAAACACTTACGCTTAAGTTAGAAAGAAGCCTACAAGAGTTAGCATTTAATCAGAGAACTGTAGAAAAAAGAAGAATTAATAATAGTGGATGTCAAGGGATTTTTAAATAAATGTTAGTTAAGGAAGAAATTTATAACAAGAGACTGACCTCAGGGGCATCAGAGTCAGAAGTTTTTGGTGAAGATAGAGAGCGTCTTGGCGTCCGAAGAGTCCTCAGAGGAACATAAGTGTGTGGATAACTCTTCTTCCGATGCTCTGCATCAATAAAAAATTCACTTGGTTTATTAAAATTTACTAATTATCGATAACATGTTAGATTATTAAAATTAAAAGAAAATGTTTCCTAAGTAGGGTAATTAATTAGAGGAAAAATATTGGGCACACACTTGTTTAAATAGAATAAAAATGGCCATAAAATCCTATCTGAAAATTGTATGCTCAAATTCGTCATTAGGATTTTATATCTTTACATCACTTATCTAATTAGGATTGATATGCTATGAGCTGTCAATTTTTTTTACTTTATAAACAAATTTGATCTGCAACATCAACCCTATGTGAAAGAAATTCCCCAGATCGACACGAATGGCGCCACCAATCAAGAGCCCCGTGTAGTTATGCAAAATCTTTACAAGTCTGATATAAAGAATGCCTATTTAAAAAGAATGTTTGATTTTTTTTTAGATGCTTTTTTCAAATTCATCCAAAGAGCAAATGGGGGTTTGCATGTTAATTTCGATTTAAAAGGGGTCCCGTCCCCTTTAGAACTTTTTACACATTTAAAAAGTTTTTTCGAATTCTAATGAAATTTTGTATTTAATTAGGATTCTCTATTGAATAGGCTATAAAATATCCAGGAGAAAAATAACCATAGTTTATTTCAAGCAGTCAACATTTAAAATACACAGAGCCTATGGAAATTTTGAATCAATTGACTTTTTTACTTATGAAACTAAGTTTTTTTTTTGGAATGGGTGCATAAGGTCCGAAGACCTATAATGACCAGCCAGGAAGAAAATAAAAACAGAAGGAGAAGCATAAAAGGGAAACTCAATTGCGGGAACTGAAAATATGCCTATCTGAAGATTGTAGATTTTGGGGAAGATAGACCCAGGGAGCTTGTTCCAATCACGGGAGGTAATGTGGACAAAGGAAGATTGAAAAGTGGTAAAGTTTGTAACTAAGATGCTATGGGAAAATATATCAGCACAGTGTTTCCTTCTTCTTCTTCTTCTCATATTTATATGGCTTGGACAAGTCCGTTTGGCCAGTCCCAGTGTTTTCGATTACTAAAAATAAGAGAAAGTTGTGTGTTGTGCGTTAATCACAACATATTTTTTTAAATATAAATTTAAATGATTAATTAATTATTTCAGGTCTTTTGGGCAAGGAGGGGGAGATGCCCCCTCTCTTCTATACTTGAAATAAAAAACTGAAAAATTCACGCCATCTGTGAGAAGATAAAAACTACGAGTGACGCCATCCCCTATCTCCAGATGGGCTGTGGCATTTAATAAAATAATAAAATGGATCTTAGAAAAGTTGACCTTCCGATTTGAGCTTGATACACCCAAGTATTGCTATCATAGCAATACTTCCCCAATACCATGCTTATTTATTTTTTTGCATATCAGCCTAGAGCTAAAAAAAAAGATTTACAATTTTGCAGAATATTTTTTTTAATTAAAAAATGAAACAAAGAGAACAAAAATATAAATATAAAGTAAGTATCGGTTTATATTTTCTCATTAGTTCAGTTTGATATAGAAATATTTTTACTTCTCGCTATATTGTATATATGTTATATTGTATCAGTGGCGCAACCAGGATTTGCTCCTGGGGGGGGTTTTGACTAGACGCGCAGCCCCCTCTTTGCAGAGGCGTACCGAGGCAGTTGGGGGCCTGGGGCGGAACTAGAAGAGGGGGCCTTATATTGAATTTTTTTTTTTGTGGGGGGGGGTCATCTTTTAATATCCCTCTCCTCCATACACAAAAACATTTTTAAAATACCGTATATCCCTGAACCCCAAGGGGTATTTTCATTAAATTTTCTTTTTTTTATCTAAATTTTCCCATTTTTACTTGAGCTCCAAGGGCCCCGGGGCCTCTCAAAGAGAAATTTTCAATAAATTTTGTTTTTACTTGAGCCCTGAAGGCCCCGGGGCCTCTCAAAGAGGAATTTTCAATAAATTTTGTTTTTACTTGAGCCCTGAGGGCCTTTCAAAGGGAAATTTTTATTAAATTTTCTTTTTTTTTATCTAAATTTTCCCATTTTTACTTGAGCCCTGAGGGCCCCGGGGCCTTTCAAAGGGAAATTTTCATTAAATTTTTTTTTTATAAATATATGGGGGCCTATGCCGGCTCGGGGCGTGGGGCGGACCGCCCCCCTCGCCCCCCCCCTCGGTACGCCACTGCCTCTTAGGCGGCCGGAGCGCCTAGATGGGGGTCTTCGGCCCCTGCCATCCCCCCCCCCCAATGGCTCGGGTCCGCCGGTCCAGGGAGATGTGTAACTTTAATATAAAATTTCATCCTCATAGCTCAATTCCTTCATGCTTTAAATTGAACCCAGCCAGACACACACACACACACACACACACACACACCACCCCACACCCACACACCCCACACACACACACACACACACACGACAGACAGAACATGTTACGAAAACCAATTTTTTGAATTCAGGGGACCTCAAAACGTGAAGAACCATAAAAATTTCGACATCGAATTTTTGACATGAATCCAATACTTTTATATATATATATATATATATTATCATAATTGTAGAGCTAAGAGAAAGTAAAGATAAATTTCGGGTGGGGGAGATGTAGATTCCGAAACCCCCCTTCTCCCCTCTTTCCTGGCTACGACGTGAAAAAACGAAATTCGATTTTAATACAAAAAAATTTAAAAAATTTACCTTTTCAGTTGTGAGATTAACTATTTCTTTGTCTTCTTCTCTATTCCTATTAGCACAATCTGTTGATTCTGAAGGTCCAACTTCACAATCTAATACTTAAATGGAAAAGTATTTAAGTAATTGATTCACTAATTTTAAAAAATTTTTCAAATTTTACCTGCTTTCTTATTTTGAAAAAAAATCTGAAATTAGTCTCCGCTTCATAATTTTTATGAAATTAGCAATTAATGATTTAATAATAAAAATAATTCGAATTTAAGTAAAATTTTTATTTAAATAATTGTCAAATTTCAATAAGGTTATGGCATAAAAAAATCCTCAATAGCCTACAAAAAAAAAACATTCCCCGATTTGTTTTCCCCTGGTGCATCGTGCACGCTGACACGCACCAACCCATGTGTACCGGTATCTAGCTCGAAGCCATTAGGCCGGTTCCCAATGTTTGGGGGTGAGAGGCCCTTCACCTCCCTACTCCTCAAAAATCAGTCCCTGACGGGACTGGTCGACCAGCTCTCGACGTGTTCATCTCAAATCACCATTCTCTCAAATCACCATTGACAAATTCAAATTTCAATAAATGAATGTAGAGTCTTATATTAGTCTTTTGTTTTTTATGATTTAGGAGAAATAACAAAAGAATTAGTTTTTTTTTTATTTCTTATATATAATATATATATATTTTATATTAATACTTTACGAAAAATAAGCAATTTTCATTTTTGTTAAAATTTTTTAAAATAAAATAAACATATTTTTAAGAAATTATTTTTTTTATAATAAAAAGGATACAATTTTTTTTTCTTTTCTAATAATTTGTAATAATATATAGAAATTTGAATTTTTTTTTCTCTTCTGGGGGGGTTAAAACCCTAAAACCCCCCCCCCCCCCCCCCTGGTTGCGCCACTGTATTGTATCAACTGAAGTATATGAAAGTAATATTTAAAAACTCACGATTATATTCAGATTCTCCATATGCAGAAGGCCTTCGAATTCCTGGTTGGGGGTCGGCCAAAGAAGACGATGCTCCACCAAAACGTGGTTCTTGTACCAAAGCGGAAAAAACTTTTTTCCATTTCTTCATCTAGCTGTTGGGCAGGCTCCTCTGGGTAGGCGGAAGACCCGGGCCCAGAACTGCCACTTCCGCTTCCATGAGCATCTGCCTAAAGAACATCTCTAAGTTAGAATGGTTTCTTAATTTAAGTAATTACATAGAAAAAGAGAAAATACGTACATGCCGGTAAGTGAATACACCTCCACCATGATTTTTAATTGACATCGCAAAAACAAGTATCCAAACAAGAAGACTTGAAGTAAATGGAGAGTGGGGTCATGCCTTCCCATGCCCGAAAGACAGGACATACTGCACATGCATGGTCCAGTAACCAATTTATCCAAGGTGTTTGTTAGTTTAAATATGATATTTATATAATTTCAAGTAAAAGGAACAATAAACAATCATGCTAATTAATTAGTGTATTTCAAAAGCAAAGATATACAATATATAGCTTATATTATAAGCTTGTTAAGAAAATAAAAAATCCCTGCCTAGTTTAAAAAAAAAAATTATAAAGGTTTTTTAATTCCAAAATAGATAACTTCTTTTAATAAACTATAGGCCCTAAGAGGGAAACCAGGAGAGATCCGAATCTCGAGGCTTTTTTCTGAGTTTTTGGATAAGAGTGGTAAAATTTTTTATAACAAACGAAATACAATTTGTGTTTTCGTACTTGAGTGAATTTATGAATTCCCTATACCCAACAAGTGGAAAAGCCCGCCTTCGGCTGCTTCCTCTGGACCCTCTTGCTAACCTTCGACGAGCAAATGCATCAAATTTATTCTTGCTCATTGTTTGGAAATTTTGTAATCGCCTTCGGCAAAATGTCAAAGTTTTAGGAAGTCAGCCGTCAAAATAAAATGTCTGGCAAAATTTATTTATTTTTAAATGAAATTATTTCTAAATGGATGAAGGATCTCAATTTGATCATAAATCATTTAAAGTGAATTTATAATTAGTTTAAAGTGAATTTATATTGTTAACTAGCTAATAATATGATACATTTAGGATATAAAACTATTTTTCCATGCCAAACAATAAAATATTTTAAAGATTTTATTTTTATTATTCCTGAATTTTTTAGTGTTTTTTTTAACCAAATCCGAACAAATGGTTAGATTAGGATGGCAATCGTAGCTATGTCATTTAAATAACACTATATTATTTATCCAAATGTTGGCCAATTGACCTAATTATTTCCATTGCACAACCAAAGTTAGAATCTCGTGTAGTTAAAGCCAGATGCCTGAGAGAATAGGCGTTTATTTGCCTTTGTGAAAGATATGTTGGGATAGGAATAATCATTTGTTTGGCTTTAAAGTTTTTAAAACCTTTTTATTCTAGAACTAAATCAGAGACGAATCAGGAGTCTTAACAACATTAGAGGTCTAGAAAAAAATGTGAGAAAATTTAAAGAAAAAAAAAAATAAGAGAAAGGGTGTAAAAAGTCTAAAAGTATGTTGTTTGCCATTTTTTATAATTCCACTTTTCGGATATAGATTGTTCAATAATTTTTTTTTTTTTTTAATGACGATTGCTACTAGGGGACTTTTTATAAGCTTGTTCTTTGGGTTTGTTTTGTAATACCATTTTTTATAATATTCATCATCCCTTAGGGTGGTTAGCAGTGGTGTCCAAATTTTATGTTACAACGCTTCTCTTGAAAATATTAAATCCTATGACGCCTCCCCCCCATTTTAAAAATAATACAAATACAAAAATTTTTAATGCAAAAAAACATAAATTTATTTATTCTTATTTATAAAAGTAGAAATTATTTGTAAAATTGCTCGCGCCTCCCCTTAAACTAGTCCGCGCCTCCCTAGGGAGGCGCGCCTCACTGTTTGGGAAACGTTGCCTTAAAGTATCCGAAAAATTCCTAGCTGAATTAAGGCCAACGATCAAATATGAACATTATTCTCTACATAATAGGTATATGAGAGAAAAATCTGGTGTGAGTGGCGCACAGCACACAACTTTCTCTTACCGTCGGTAATCGAAAGTAGTGTTCTGTGCTTGTCACACGAGATTTTTTGTGTCGACATATATTTAGTTTCCGCCGATATATTAGAATTCAAGATGTAAAATTTATAAGTATGGGAAAAGCCCTCGGGTCTTGGTGTAGAGGTTAGCGTGCTAACCTCGTATACCAAACGTCACGGGTTCGGACCCCAGGCAGTCCGATGATTTTATTTAAGCCAATTAGATACCAAATGGCTTAAATAAGAATGCCTGGACCCTAAATAATATATATTCATAACGGTTATCGTAAATGTCTTATATGGCCTGAGTTGTCGAAAAGACAGTGTGAATGTGTGTGAATGAAAAAAAGTGTGAATGTTTTCCTTTTATTAAAAAAA
>JAKCPI010025069.1:0-14207 GCA_023213315.1 Euborellia annulipes
AAAAAATCTGGTGTGACTGGCGCACAGCACACAACTTTCTCTTACCTTCGGTAATCGAAAGTTGTGTACTGTGCTTGTCACACCAGATTTTTGTGTCGACATGTATTTAGTTCCCGGCAGCAGGGAATATTTGAATTCAGATGTCAAAATTATAAACATGGGAAAATATTTATATTTTGTAACCATGGCAACCATTTCTCCTATCTTTTCTATGAAGTACAAGAGTAAAGTGTGCTTCAAACAATTTTGAGGGCAAAACGAGAATATACATTTGAAAGAGTATCTAAAAATAATTGATTTTTGAATTTTAATCAAAAATCGTTAGAGCGAATTTTGAGAAAACGAAAAAAACTGAAAAAGTACATCAGTAAAGTACTAGTACTTTGGCCGATTTTGATTAAAAAGCTTATTTTTCCGGTCCCGGGGGTATTTAACTTAAATATAAAATTTCAACCTCCTAGCTCAATTCCTTCATGCTTAAAATTGAACACACACACACACACACACCCACCCACCCACCCACACACAGACAGACCATGTCGCGAAAACCACTTTTTTGGATTCAGGGGACCTCAAAACGTGAAGATCCATCAAAATCTCGACATCGAATTTTTGACATGAACTAATACTTTCTCTCTATATATATATTACATATATACATAGGTAAGTGAAAGTAAAAAATGTTATTAGATAAGATTAGGAGGATGAATTTTATTCTATACTAGTCGCAAAGCCCACCTTCAGTTGCGCCCCCTGGGCCCCCCTTGTTCGCCCAATCCGTCGGGCAAGTTTATTGCCGATTTGGGATATTCCTTGTTGCAATGTAAGTGTTAAGATGTTAAGAAAGGATATTGAGTTCAAGCGAGGCTACCGACTGGGCACAGCACAAAAGGGTCTATTTATGACTGTTTGAAGAGTCAGTGTATGCTCTCTCTCTCTTTTTTCAACTGCTGCGTCGCTCCTCCCACAGCCCCTAGCCGTATAACTAGAAAGCTGGTCACAGAGCACAAATGACGGTCTCTAATTTTCAAGCAAACTTTTAGATTTTGTGTTCCCATATTGAAGAAATTAATTTTCCAAAATATTTAAGAGATTCAAATTATTACTACGTTACTCCCTAGTCTATGTACTTTACTGATGCACTTTTTCTATTTTCTCAAAATTTGCTCCAACGATTTTTGTTTTTAATTCAAAAATCAATTATTTTTTAGATTCTCTTTAAAATGTATATTCTCATTTTGTCATTGAAATCTTCTGAAGACCACTTTACTCTTGTACTCCATAAAAAAGATAGGATAAACGGTTGCCATGGTAACTGAATAGTAGACATAGGTCTACTTATAAATTTTACATCTTGAAAATCGAATGTACCGTACTGTCGGAAACTAAATACATGTCGACACTAAAATCTGGTGTGACAAGCACAGTGCATAATTTTCGATAACTATTTTAAATTTGTTTAAGGTTTTTTTTTGGCATTTAAAACCTGTCTCTATTTATTCCAATTGATACGTATCCATTTCAATAGAAATAAATTTTTTCACCTGGTACTGGCCAAGGATCCGCATATTATTTAATAAATTAAATGTACTTTTGTTGCTATACGAGTATCAAAAATTATAATCTTTAATATTTCATTTTATATTGAAGAAATAAAAGTTTGTATATGTGTCTATGGCTAAGCATAGAGATTCTCTTAAAAAATTTTATTTTAAAATGCGTAAAAATGAAGAATAATTTTTTTTTTATTACAAAATGCATCTCATATGATAATAAAATGTATCTTTAAAACTGAAAATAAAATTATCTTAATATTAGATTAAAGAGGTCAATCAATATCAAAGTAATGTAATAATAAAATTTTGATTAAACTTTTTATGTTATTAGTGTACACATACAAAGAAATTAAATTTAAATATATTTTTTTTTCTTCTTATTTAAAAAGAGCGCAACTCGTTGAACCTTTTAGATTTTTAATCAAAGACTTTCTTTTGGTAATTCAACTGGGAGTTGTTTTTTATTCTTACTTTTTTCTTTCAATCTTAGCGTGACTTGAATTGTGTCTTAATAAAGTCTTAATCACAAAAATAAGTATTATATTTGATTTAAAAATAAAAAGAAAAATATTATTCAAAAAGTGTTTTTTGTTTTCATTCTTTTTGTTTTTAAAGAATTTTAAAGAACGCTCCAAGGTCCATGCTCTTATTTAATATTTATAATGAAAGGTATTAATATTTGATTTGATATGCTTCTATTTTGAAATGTCATGATAAGATTTCTGATTGTATGAGAAAAGGATTTTTTTTTCAGAAGTTTTGTACTCTTGTCCTACATTTTTCTGAAGCCAAAAAATAATAACTTCAATTTTTTAAACCATAAATTAACAGACTTTTAAACCTCTTTGATCTTTAAACAAGTACAAAATTTTTTAGGCAGCGTATTTTGAAAAAAAAAAAAATCTGGTGTGACTGGCGCACAGCACACAACTTTCTCTTACCTTCGGTAATCGAATGTTGTGTACTGTGCTGTCACACCAGATTTTTTGTGTCGACATGTATTTAGTTTCCGACAGTACGGTACATTCGATTTTCAAGATGTAAAATTTATAAGTATGACAAAATATTTATATTTTGTTACCATGGCAACCATTTCTCCTATCTTTTCTATGGAGAACAAGAGTAAAGTGGTCTTCAGAAGATTTCAATCACAAAATGAGAATATACATTTTAAAGAGAATCTAAAAAATAATTGATTTTTTGAATTAAAAAAAAAATCGTTGGAGCAAATTTTGAGAAAATCGAAAAAAACTGAAAAAAGTGCATCAGTAAAGTACTAGTACTCTTTGGTCGATTTTAGTCAAAAGCTTCGTGTCAGGTCCCATGGGGGTGCCTAACTTAAATATAAAATTTCAACCTCCTAACTCTTTTCGTTCTTGAGATATTTTGTTCACAGATACACAGACAGACCATGTCGAAACCACTTTTTACTTTCTCTTACCTATGTATATATGTAATATATATATAGAGAGAAAGTATTGGATTCATGTCAAAAATTCGATGTCGAGATTTTGATGGATCTTCACGTTTTGAGGTCCCCTGAATCCAAAAAAGTGGTTTTCGCGACATGGTCTGTCTCTGTGTGTGTGTGTGTGTGTGTGTGTGTGTGTGTGTGTGTGTGTGTGTGTGTGGGGTGTGTGTGTGTGTGTTCAATTTTAAGCATGAAGGAATTGAGCTATGAGGTTGAAATTTTATATTTAAGTTAAACACCCCCCGGGACCGGGAAAATAAGCTTTTAATCAAAATCGGCCAAAGAGTACTAGTACTTTACTGCTCTCTAAAAACGAATTAGTAAAAAACTACTAATTTATAGTGTATAGTCACTTTTTTAAGATGTGCAAAGTAGACCACCCGCAAATAGTGGATATCCACTTTTTCAATTAGTAAAAATTGTTAATATGAAAAATTCACTAATTGAAAAAGTGAATTTTTAAAAAATAATGACCAAAAAAAAAAAAAAAAAAGAAACGTTTAAGATAGGTATATGAAATAAGGTGTGATGACACCGGGACCTAAGTTGTGTTTACTGACTCGAGTTCTAGCCGAACCCACTTAAACTTGACTTACTTTTACTACTCTGTTATTTTGTATATAAGTATGTCGCTGATGTTAACAATGCTTTTTACTTGAATGTTACTATATTCCTTCCCAGCAATTTATTTCTAAATAAACTTAATAAAACTAATTATCGATATATCAAGAAATATATTTACTAAATTTTAAGTAAAAATATTTCTTAATTGACCATTTAAAAAATAATATTTTATTAATTTAAAAAAATTTGGAATCTATCTGTTTTGACGTAACATATATTTCCTGGAATTTTTAACAAAATCTGGTGTGACTGGCGCATAGCACACAACTTTCTCTTACCCTTCGGTAAGAGAAAGTTGCGCACTGTGCTGGTCACACCAGATTTTTTGTGTCGAGATATATTTAGTTTCCGATAGCACCTTAGTTTCAAACTTGCATTTTAAATGTTGACTGCTTCAAATAAACTATGGTTATTTTTCAAAATTTTAATCTCATATTTGGACATTTTATACACAATATAGATTCGTAAATAAATACAAAATTTCATAAGAATTGGAAAAAAAAATTTTAAATGCGTAAAAAGTTCCAAAGGGGACCCCCTTTTGAATCGAAATTAACATACAAATCCCTATAGGAAATTAACATTGGCCAAATGCGAAGATAAGGTAGAAAAATTTAAAACGCGTAGAAAGAGAGAAGATAGTTTTGTGAGAGAGAGAGATATGTTTTCTCCGAAAAAAAAATGGGCGTTTAAATAATAATTGATTTTTAATCTAATAAAAAGAAAAAGATTTAAATTCGGTTACCATGGCAACCATTTATTTCTCCTATCTTTCCTATGAAGCACAAGAGTAAAGTGTGCTTCAAACAATTTTGAGGGCAAAACGAGAATATACATTTGAAAGAAGCATCTAATAAATAATTGATTTTTGAATTTTACTCAAAATCGTTAGAGCGAATTTTGAGAAAATCGAAAAAAACTGAAAAAGTACATCAGTAAAGTACTAGTGCTTTTTAGACGATTTTGATTAAAAGCTTATTTTGTCGGTCCCGGGGGCTGTTTAACTTAAATATAAAATTTCAGCCTCCTAGCTCAATTCCTTCATGCTTAAAATTGAACACACACAGACAGACAGACAGACCATGTCGCGAAAACCACTTTTTTGGATTCAGGGGACCTCAAAACGTGAAGATCCATCAAAATCTCGACATCGAATTTTGACATGAAACCAATACTTTCTCTCTATATATATATTACATATATACATAGGTAAGAGAAAGTAAAAATACAAGTTATCTCAATATTATTATTTATTTGTATTATTATTACTTAAATAAAGCCTTATATTGCCAAAAATGTCTTAATTAAGGAACCGATCAAACAGCTGGTCGGCCATGTTTGCTTCTCAGGACAGCGGGAATTGAATGAACTACTTTTTGAATTAGTAAAAAAATAACTAATCTAAAAGTAACCAATAAATTTACTAAATATATTGGTAGATTCTACTCAAAATGACTAAATTTGCTGTAATTTTCTTACCTAATGCTTGAATAAGTAAAAATTCAACTAATTCGTTTTAAGAGAGTGATGTAATTTTTCAGTTTTTTTCGATTTTCTCAAAATTTGCTCCAACGATTTCTTTTAAAATTCAAAAATAATTGTTTTTTAGATTCTCAATAAAATGTATATTCTCATTTTGTGATTGAAATCTTCTGAAGACCACTTTACTCTTGTACTCCATAGAAAAGATAGGAGAAATGGTTGCCATGGTAACAAAATATAAATATTTTCCCATACTTATAAATTTTACATCTTGAAAATCGAATGAACCGTACTGTCGGAAACTAAATACATGTCGACACAAAAAATCTGGTGTGACAAGCACAGTACACAACTTTCGATTACCGAAGGTAAGAGAAAGTTGTGTGCTGTGCGCCAGTCACACCAGATTTTTTGGATTCAGGGGACCTCAAAACGTGAAGATCCATCAAAATCTCGACATCGAATTTTTGACATGAATCCAATACTTTCTCTCTATATATATTAACATATATATAGAGGTAATAGAAAGTAAAAAAAAATTTTTAAGCCAAATGGCTTAAGTTGCGCGTTTCGAAAAACCGTTAGGACATGATTCACTACCTAGTTACTCTAGGCGGCAAGAGATGGCGTTAGTATATCCCTTAGGGCAGTGATTTCCAAACTTTATGTTACCACGCCTCCCTTAAAAAATATTTAATCTTATGACGCCCCCCCCCCCCCCCATTTTATAAAATAATACAAAAACAAAAATTTTTAATGCTAAAAAAATATAATTTTATATTAAAGCGGAGTCAAAAAAAAAAAATCCTAGTTATTGAATGAAAATTTTGAATGAAAAATTACAATTTTAATTTTGAAATTAAAATTTTCTTTTATTCTCGCCTCCGGCTCTTAAAGGTCGAAACGTCACAATAATTTTAGCTGCATATGACTAGGAATTTTTTTGACTCCACGAGAATAAATAAAAAAAAATATTTTTTTTATTTATTCTTATTTATATTAAAACTAGCAATCATTTGGAAAATTGGTCCTGGTGGCCAATATTCGCCCCTCCCCTTAGGCTAGTTATTTTATTTTAATTTTCACACCCCTGAGTAAAAGTATTTGATTAACAAAAATATAGGCCAAATAGAAAGAATATAATGGTAAGTAATGGTGACTTAAGCCCTCAGGCTTGGTGCAGTTGGTAGCGTGCCTACCTTCTATACCGAACGCCGAGGGTTCGGACCCCTGGCAGTCCGAAATGGATACCAAATGGCTTAAATTGAAATGCCTGGACCCCCAATATTTATATTATTAATTGATTGGAGAAAGGGCAGGTTCAGCCAAATAAAAAGCCTTTATATGCTTCTCGACTCCGGAGACGTTTCGAGACAAATTTAATATCGTCTCCGGAGTCGAGAAGCATATAAAGGCTTTTTATTTGGCTGAACCTGCCCTTTCTCCAATCAACTTTATTCACAGCCACCATATATATTATTAATTAATAACGGGTATCGTATAAAGTCTTATATGGCCTGAGTTGCCGGAAAGACGGTGTGTAAGAGTGTGTGTGAATGTGAGTGTGAATGAGAAAGAAAAAAAAAATAAAAAATAAAAAACAAATTTTTTTCAATGACACCTACACTCCCCCTCCCCCTTTCAACAGCTTATATTCACCCTCTACCCTTAGTGAAATGCAAAATATTTAATTTCATATTCAAAAGAATCGTTTTTCGCAGTCTAATTATTTGTTTCTATCATTTTTTTTTTTCAACGATAAAATGAATAATAATTACCTTTAATAAGACACTCAAGAGGGTGTGTTGGCTGACGGAGTGGTCAGGGTGGGTTACACTATATTAATTATTCACTTTGATTCACTTTAAACACAACTGAATAAGAGAGCAGCCTGCAGCCAGGCCACACACTCGACTGAACGAGAAACTCGACTCTCTTATCTGTATAGGAATAAATTGATGAGCATATCAATTCCCTTTTTATTAAAAGTAAAAAAATACCTTTTTCTCTAATCTAACTATATTTAGAGCTGGAAAAAAATGTCAACAAGTGAATTGGAATATTCCAAGGCCTTTCTTAAATAATCAACCCTTCATCACACCTAATCAACCCTTAATATAATAAAATAATAATCAACTCTATTTTTTGAATGTTTTCTATTTATTTGGCTTCGATTTAGCTAAAATAAATTTAAAAAACATTTTTTTCAATTTTTCAACCCCTTATCCAATCCTAATAAATAAAATAATTAACAATGCTATCGCCTTCGGCGAGCTTCGCGTCTAGTCAGAAAAAATTAAAACCCTGAAAAACTTCCCTGGATCCGCCTTTGGGTTTTACACATAGTATAATTTTATAAAATGAGTCTTACTTTAAATCACTGGTTTCCAAACTTTATGTTACAACGCCTCCCTTAAAAATATTTAATCGTATGAAGCCCCCTCCCCTACACATTTAATTTAATAAAATAATACAAAAACAAAAATTTTTAATACTAAAAAATTTAAATTTATATTTTAATTAAAAACTCCGTCACAGAATCATCTAAATTATTTTATTATTTTATTTATAAAACTAGCAATCATTTGGAAAATTGATCTTGGTGGCCAAGATTCGCGCCTCCCTTTAGACTAGTCCCCGCCTCCCTAGGGAGGCGCGCCTCACAGTTTAGAAAACGCTGCCTTAGGGATTTATTCCATTTCATTTTAAAGATTCCAGCTAATTATTTAACGGTAAAAAATTAATTATTTTTTAACACAATGATTACTAATTTAATTATCTATAAGATATAGAGCGAATTTTTTTTAATATCTTTTATTTAATGCGATTAATCTAAAAAAAAATTTATTTTTTCGAAAATCAAAAAAAGGGCTTCTATAACTTGTAGATATTTTAAAAAGCTTTAATTTAAAAAAAAAAATTTGAGGTCGATAGCTTCAAAATTGTGACGGCTGGAATCTCCCAAAATTAGCACCCCGAAACGCGCACCTTAAATAAAATCATCGGACTGCCTGGGATCCGAGCCCCCGACCCTTGGTATACAAGGAAGGCGCGCTTCCAACTACGCCAAGCCTGGGGGGCATAACGTCTATGTTGTTATCCTAATTAAGATTAGGAGACAATTAAAGATAATTTAAGAGTTTTTAATTAGTCGTGAAGAAGTGCGGTTCAGACTTAATTGATAGTGAAAATAATAAATTAATTTTGTAATTTAAATTTAAAAAATTTAATATAAAATCGGACAGACGTTTCTCTGATCAAAAATTCTCCCCCTAACCAATAATTACAACACAAATATAAATATTATTGACGCACAAAACTCAGTCTCTTGTAAAGAGAAAATGTTATTCAGTCAGAGAACTACATTACCAGCTGTGAAAATATCCTTTTCTCCCTTAGAAAAGATCCTATAAAATTTAATACTGACAATTAATGAGATGTCAAAATCAAAAAATTCTCTTTGATTCGAAAGAATGAATTTCTTTATAAGAAATTTTACCTTGTGATTTGAGTTTTACTCTAAAATTCAGAGAGAAGAAAGAGAGATTTTTTTTTATGTGAAAATTAAAATTGATTACTTTGAAAATTATTTAAGATATCTGTGAAATCGAGACAAAGGCGAGAGGAATCCTCATTTATTCATTATAGGAAGACATTCTTCGCCTCAAATAGCATTCAAAAGAACATATGAATAATGGAAGTTCTTTATATGAAACATTCTTTGCCCTTGAGGAATTTATGAAATCGTTTCGGGAGCGACAAAAATGACAAAGAATAAAGAGCCTCATCTCCTTTTTTTTTTTTTTTTTTTGAACTCTATACTTTGTAAGAAAATATATTAATGCATTTATAAATCCGAGACATTTTTTGTTTCTTATCTTGTGCAAATAAAATAGAAGAGTTAAGATTCTCTAGGGAGCTTTTAGAAATGATTCTATCTTGGCCTGGATATATGGATCTAGAATAATATTAAATAAAAATAAATTTATTTCTACCAATTTTGTATTAAAATTAGAATTAAAAAATCTGGTGTGACTGGCGCAGAGCACACAACTTTCTCTTAACTTCGGTAATCGAAAGTTGTGTACTGTGCTTGCACACCAGATTTTTTGTGTCGACATGTATTTAGTTTCCGACAGTACGGTACATTCGATTTTCAAGATGTAAAATTTATATGTGAAAATATTTATATTTTGTTACCATGGCAACCGTTTCTCTTGTCTTTTTTAGAGAGTACAAGAGTAAAGTGGTCTTCAGAAGATTTCAATGATAAAATGAGAATATACATTTTAAAGAGAATCTAAAAAATAATTGATTTTTAAATTTAAAATAAAATCGATGGAGCGAATTTAGAGAAAATCGAAAAAAAAAACTGAAAAAGTGCATCAGTAAAGTACTAGTACTCTTTGGTCGATTTTGTCCAAAAGCTTCATGTCACGTCCCATAGGGGTGCCTAACTTAAATATAAAATTTCAACATCCTAGCTCTTTTCGTTCTTGAGATATTTTGTTCACAGACACACAGACAGACCATGTCGCGAAAACCACTTTTTTGGATTCAGGGGACCTCAAAACGTGTATATCCATCAAAATCTCGACATCGAATTTTTGACATGAATCCAATACTTTCTCTCTCTATATATAGAGGTAAGAGAAAGTAAAATTTTCTTTTATTATTATCATTATTGTTTGAAATTCCCATCGGGATTCCTTTTTTACTCGAAGTGGTTTCACAGAGCCCTGGGTGGTTATATTTATATATAAATATAATAAAAATTTAATGGATTAATCAATTAAATTTGGGTATAGTATCTATATTTATGTATATTAAATCCTTACAAAAAAAATTGCTTTGATATTTAGGTATGAGATATATCAATATATAAATATCATTAGAATACTAAATTCTAAAAAAAGAAACTTAATTTGTAGTAGTCACGCAATATAAGTAATAATTTATTTTTTACTAAATGTAACACAAAAATTATTTAATGTTATATGATTATAGTATGATAAATATTTTTTGCTTTTCAAAATATTTTTTATTTTCTCTTACCTATATATTTTATATAAATGTATATATGGGGCATTCCACGCCAACTCGACCACTTTTGAACCCGAACATTTTTGATTTGGCTGAAAGTTTTTTATAAAAAAAAAAAAAAAATTAAAAAAAAAAGTGTCATTTATCCCGAAATTTTTGTTTTTTTTTCCGAAAATGTCAAAAAAAAAAAACGTTCAAGATGAATCTGTAAAATTTTGTCATATTTATTTCTGAAAAGTACATTTAAAGACAAAAATTTCAAAAAAAAAAAAAAAAACGTCCCGATAAGTTAATTTTTGACAGTTTTACGGTTATTTAAAAAAAAAAATCGATGTTTTTTGAAAATGCTATAACTTTTTTTTGGCTGGGTCGAAAAATCTGAAAAAATTCTCAGACACGATTTCAATAGGGTACAAAAAGATGACAAAGTTTCAGCCAAATCAAAAATGGTCGGGTTCAAAAGTGGTCGAGTTGGCGTGGAATGCCCCATATATAGGCATAAAGAGAAGAGAGAGAGAGAGAGTAAGTAGACTATTGAATTCTTGTAAAAAATTAGATGAAAAGTTTTTGATGGAAATACACGTTTTTAGTTCCCCTGAGTTTAAAAAATGATCTGCCTGTCTGTGAAGAAAACATCTCAAGAAAGAAGTTAGAAGGTTGAAATTCTATATTTAAATTAAGGACCCTCAGGAGAAGCAAAAATAAGCTTTTAAATAAAATCGGTTAAAAGTACTAGCACTTTACTCATGTATTATTTCAGTTTTTTTTTTTTTTTTTTTTTTACTTCGATTTTCTCAAAATTTTCAGTATCAATTTGGATTAAAATTCATAAGTCAATTATTTTTTAGATGCTCTTTAAAATTTATATTCTCATTTTGCTCTAAAGATTATTTGAAGCTCACTATACTCTTGTACTTCATTAGAAATGATGGAGAAATTTAAGTATTCATTTACCGATTAAAATACTGCTGTTTTTCCGTATGTTTTAAAGAAAATAATTCTTGTGGTTTTAACAGTCCTCGGAAAAGCGATTATCATCCATTTGAAGTTATTTTATTATTTTTATTTAGGATATCGCTTTCATATTTTTTATTCAATTATGATAAAATTTTAGATGTAGCTTCCCCTTGAATTGAATAATTGAAAAATAACATCTAATACCCCAAGGGATGAAAAATACCGTATATATTTTTTTTATTTAATTTAATAATTAAATGAAGCTTTCTCTTTGTGTATAAATAAATTAAAAAATAAAAGCAGGCATCTAGACCGGATTCTATGGACTATATTTTTTATCAAAAGCTTTTAAGTTCTACTTAAAGAGGATGCAGAAGATTCGTGAAAATTTTAAACTGTTTTCAAAAATGCAAAGTATTGGATTCATGTCAAAAATTCGAAGTCGAGATTTTGATGGATATACACGTTTTGAGGCCCCTGAATCCAAAAAAGAGGTTTTCGCGACATGGTCTGTCTGTGTTCAATTTTAAGCATGAAGGAATTGAACTGAGAGGCTGAAATTTTATATTTAAGTTAGACACCTCCCTGGGGCGTGATACAAAATCGGCCAAAAAGTATTAGTAGGCTACTTTACTGATGTACTTTTTCAGTTTTTTCGATTTCCTCAAAATTCGCTTTAACGGTTTTGATTAAAATTCAAAAATCAAAAATTTTTAGATCCTCTTTAAAATGTATATTCTCATATTGCCCTTGAAATTGAAGCACAATTTGCTCTTGTACTTCATAGGAAAGATAGAAGAAATGGTTGCCATGGGACCAAAATATAAATATTTCTCTCTGTTTATAAATTTTACATAGCCCACGGATAGCCTTTGGCACCCGGCATAATAAAAAAAAAAAAAGAAAAAAGCCCACGGGGCTTGGAATAGTTGGAAGCGTGCCCACCTTCTATACCGAACGTCGCGGGTTCGGACCCCAGGCAGTCCGATGATATTATTTAAGGCATTTACCAAATGACTTAAATAGAAATGCCTGGACCCCCAATTGATATTATCTTATGCAACGGTTATCGTATAAAGTCTTATATGGCCTAAGTTGCCGAAAAGACTGTGTGAATGTGTGTGCGAAAGTGATTGTGAATGAGAAAAAAGTGTGAACGTTTATTATATAAAAAAAAAAAAATTTACATCTTTCATTTTAATATATCGGCGGAAACCAAACATATGTCAACACAAAAAATCTGGTGTGACACGAACACTTTCTCTACAAAAGGTAGGAGAAAGTTGTGTGTTGTGCGACCACCTAGGGCGTAAAAATAACCTTTTGATCAAAGATCGGCCAAAAAGTACTAGTACTTTACTGATGTAGTTTTTCAGTTTTTTTTTTTTTTTTTTTTTCGATTTTCTCAAAATTCGCTCCAACGAATTTGATTAAAATTCAAAAATCAATTATTTTTTTTAAATACTCTTTAAAATGTATATTCTCATTTTGCCATTGAAATATTCTGAGGACCACTTTACACTTGTACTTCATAGGAGAAATGGTTACTATGGTAACAAAATATAAATATTTTCTTTACTTATAAATTTTACATCTTGAAATTGGAATGTACCATACTGTCGGAAACTAAATATATGTCGGCACAAAAAATCTGATGTTACAAGCACAGAACACAACTTTCAATTACCAAAGGTAAGAGAAAGTTGTTTGTTGTGCGACCAGTCACACCACATTTTTTTCACTAATATAATGAAAAATATTTGAAATTCATTCATTATTAATAAATTGCATTCTAATGTCCACTAAAACCGACTGCGATTTAGTAGTAGGTGAGGAAATTTTAATTTGCAAATTGATATGCATAAAAGCTATAAATTTTCAAATCAAACGATGTTTTTTTTTGTGTGTCGGAAAAGGGTTTGAGGCGATTATCCACAATGGGAATGGTTAAAAGGGTAATAACACTTAATCCCTTTGCTAAATTAATTCTATATAGACATTTTGTGTAATTTGCAAAAGGTGAATTAAAAAAAAGCAACATTGTTTTTATAACGATGGTGTTTTGGTATAATTCATTTTAGTGAAAAAGATGAAAGGGTTGTGAAGTCAGCTCTTTAAGTTTCCGATACATAAAACAGACAAGACTCCTGGGAAGGCTTAAAAGCCGAGAGAGAAAGAGAAGAAGATGAATGAATGTAATCAGAGGTTAAAATCAGAGAGGGTTGCTTTTATCCAATGGTACGTAAACAAGAAATGCCGGCAATCAAAGAGTGAGCAAAGAAAAAAAAATTAGTTATTAAATTTATTTATTACTATATTAATGTTCAATTCAATTCTAAAAATTTCTACTTAAACAATTGAAAGGGTCTGCAGCAGATAGGGACAACCCACAATTATGACAAATCCAACTTTTCAGTATTATCAAGTGAGCAAAGGTCTGTACTAGTTGTATAGTGAGCGCCACAATTAAGTCCCCACATAGCACTGCAACCAAAAATCGGACATTAAGACGTCGAAGGGACGATGACGACATCGAACGTCCCTGTGGCGTTGTAATGTCCGATTTTTGGTTGCAGTGTTATGTGGGTCCCTAGAGACTTAAGTATACCCTTTAAGCTAAAATCTTAAAATTTCACCCCCCGGGGCCGCACCCCCCCCCGGATAAAAAAAAATTATTTTTTGGAAATTTTTTCTTGAGGGGCCGTGGCTCTTTAAGCTCAGAGCAAGTTTGTTAATATTTTTCACGTCTCAGGATTGCTAAAAAAGCAGATTTCAGTGTCTAATTTTTAAAAAATTTTCCATACCCCCATACCCCTCCGGAGGTCGTATGTCCTCAATAAGTTATGGTTTAGGAAATATTGAAAAATCTTTAAATAACTTTTTTATAATATTTAAATAAATATTGTAAGCTATGTATAACTGTTTCAAAAACTGTGTAAAAAATTGTTGGGATGAAGGCAACACTAGCTTTTTACATACTAAAAAAAGGGTGGGGGGCTCGGTATTAAGTTGCCCCGGGCCCGTCAAGTGGTCGTGCCGTCTATATAGTGAAATAATTTTAATGACCGAAAAGG
>JAKCPI010025071.1:0-11162 GCA_023213315.1 Euborellia annulipes
ATTTACCTTGTGATTTGGCGAGTTTTACTCTAAAAATTCAAGAGAGAAGAAAGAGAGATTTTTTTTATGTGAAAAATTAAAATTGATTACTTTGAAAATTATTTAAGATATCTGTGAAATCGAGACAAAGGCGGAGAGGAATCCTCATTTATTCATTATAGGAAGACATTCTTCGCCTCAAATAGCATTCAAAAGAACATATGAATAATGGAAGTTCTTTATATGAAACATTCTTTGCCCTTGAGGAATTTATGAAATCGTTTCGGGGGAGCGACAAAATGACAAAGAATAAAGAGCCTCATCTCCTTTTTTTTTTTTTTTTTTTGAACTCTATACTTTGTAAGAAAATATATTAATGCATTTATAAATCCGAGACATTTTTTGTTTCTTATCTTGTGCAAATAAAATAGAAGAGTTAAGATTCTCTAGGGAGCTTTTAGAAATGATTCTATCTTGGCCTGGATATATGGATCTAGAATAATATTAAATAAAAATAAATTTATTTCTACCAATTTTGTATTAAAATTAGAATTAAAAAATCTGGTGTGACTGGCGCAGAGCACACAACTTTCTCTTAACTTCGGTAATCGAAAGTTGTGTACTGTGCGTGCACACCAGATTTTTTGTGTCGACATGTATTTAGTTTCCGACAGTACGGTACATTCGATTTTCAAGATGTAAAATTTATATGTGAAAATATTTATATTTTGTTACCATGGCAACCGTTTCTCTTGTCTTTTTTAGAGAGTACAAGAGTAAAGTGGTCTTCCCAGAAGATTTCAATGATAAAATGAGAATATACATTTTAAAGAGAATCTAAAAAATAATTGATTTTTAAATTTAAAATAAAATCGATGAGCGAATTTAGAGAAAATCGAAAAAAAAACTGAAAAAGTGCATCGGTAAAGTACTAGTACTCTTTGGTCGATTTTGTCCAAAAGCTTCATGTCACGTCCCATAGGGGTGCCTAACTTAAATATAAAATTTCAACATCCTAGCTCTTTTCGTTCTTGAGATATTTTGTTCACAGACTCGACATCGAATTTTTGACATGAATCCAATACTTTCTCTCTATATATATAGAGGTAAGAGAAAGTAATTTTTTTTTTTTTTAAATTGGATTATCATTATTGTTTGAAATTCCCATCGGGATTCCTTTTTTACTCGAAGTGGTTTCACAGAGCCCTGGGTGGTTATATTTATATATAAATATAATAAAAATTTAATGGATTAATCAATTAAATTTGGGTATAGTATCTATATTTATGTATATTAAATCCTTACAAAAAAAATTGCTTTGATATTTAGGTATGAGATATATCAATATATAAATATCATTAGAATACTAAATTCTAAAAAAAGAAACTTAATTTGTAGTAGTCACGCAATATAAGTAATAATTTATTTTTTACTAAATGTAACCACAAAAATTATTTAATGTTATATGATTATAGTATGATAAATATTTTTTGCTTTTTCAAAATATTTTTTATTTTCCTCTTACCTATATATTTTATATAAATGTATATGGGGCATTCCACGCCAACTCGACCACTTTTGAACCCGAATATTTTTGATTTGGCTGAAAGTTTTTTTTATAAAAAAAAAAAAAAAAAATTAAAAAAAAAAAGTGTCATTTTATCCCGAAATTTTTTTTTTTTTTTTCGAAAATGTCAAAAAAAAAACGTTCAAGATGAATCTGTAAAATTTTGTCATATTTTTTCTGAAAAGTACATTTAAAGACAAAAATTTCAAAAAAAAAAAAAAACGTCCCGATAAGTTAATTTTTGACAGTTTTACGGTTATTTAAAAAAAAAAAATCGATGTTTTTTGAAAATGCTATAACTTTTTTTTGGCTGGGTCGAAAAATCTGAAAAATTCTCAGACACGTTTTCAATAGGGTACAAAAAGATGACAAAGTTTCAGCCAAATCAAAAATGTTCGGGTTCAAAAAGTGGTCGAGTTGGCGTGGAATGCCCCATATATAGGCATAAAGAGAGAGAGAGAGTAAGTAGACTATTGAATTCTTGTAAAAAATTAGATGAAAAGTTTTTGATGGAAATACACGTTTTTAGTTCTCCTGAGTTTAAAAAAATGATCTGCCTGTCTGTGAAGAAAACATCTCAAGAAAGGAGTTAGAAGGTTGAAATTCTATATTTAAATTAAGGACCCTCAGGAGAAGCAAAAATAAGCTTTTAAATAAAATCGGTTAAAAGTACTAGCACTTTACTCATGTATTATTTCAGTTTTTTTTTTTTTTTTTTACTTCGATTTTCAAAAATTTTCAGTATCAATTTGGATTAAAATTCATAAGTCAATTATTTTTTAGATGCTCTTTAAAATTTATATTCTCATTTTGCTCTAAAGATTATTTGAAGCTCACTATACTCTTGTACTTCATTAGAAATGATGGAGAAATTTAAGTATTCATTTACCGATTAAAATACTGCTGTTTTCCGTATGTTTTAAAGAAAATAATTCTTGTGGTTTTAACAGTCCTCGGAAAAGCGATTATCATCCATTTGAAGTTATTTTATTATTTTTATTTAGGATATCGCTTTCATATTTTTTATTCAATTATGATAAAATTTTAGATGTAGCTTCCCCCTTGAATTGAATAATTGAAAAATAACATCTAATACCCCAAGGGATGAAAAATACCGTATATATTTTTTTTATTTAATTTAATAATTAATTGAAGCTTTCTCTTTGTGTATAAATAAATTAAAAAATAAAAGCAGGCATCTATACCGGATTCTATGGACTATATTTTTTATCAAAAGCTTTTAAGTTCTACTTAAAGAGGATGCAGAAGATTCGTGAAAATTTTAAACTGTTTTCAAAAATGCAAAGTATTGGATTCATGTCAAAAATTCGAAGTCGAGATTTTGATGGATATACACGTTTTGAGGCCCCTGAATCCAAAAAAGAGGTTTTCGCGACATGGTCTGTCTGTGTTCAATTTTAAGCATGAAGGAATTGAACTGAGAGGCTGAAATTTTATATTTAAGTTAGACACCTCCCTGGGGCGTGATACAAAATCGGCCAAAAAGTATTAGTAGGCTACTTTACTGATGTACTTTTTCAGTTTTTTCGATTTCCTCAAAATTCGCTTTAACGGTTTTAATTAAAATTCAAAAATCAAAAATTTTTAGATCCTCTTTAAAATGTATATTCTCATATTGCCCTTGAAATTGAAGCACAATTTGCTCTTGTACTTCATAGGAAAGATAGAAGAAATGGTTGCCATGGGACCAAAATATAAATATTTCTCTCTGTTTATAAATTTTACATAGCCCACGGATAGCCTTTGGCACCCGGCATAATAAAAAAAAAAAAAGAAAAAAGCCCACGGGGCTTGGAATAGTTGGAAGCGTGCCCACCTTCTATACCGAACGTCGCGGGTTCGGACCCCCAGGCAGTCCGATGATATTATTTAAGGCATTTACCAAATGACTTAAATAGAAATGCCTGGACCCCCAATTGATATTATCTTATGCAACGGTTATCGTATAAAGTCTTATATGGCCTAAGTTGCCGAAAAGACTGTGTGAATGTGTGTGCGAAAGTGATTGTGAATGAGAAAAAAGTGTGAACGTTTTTTATATAAAAAAAAAAAAAAATTTACATCTTTCATTTTAATATATCGGCGGAAACCAAACATATGTCAACACAAAAAATCTGGTGTGACACGAACACTTTCTCTACAAAAGGTAGGAGAAAGTTGTGTGTTGATGCGACCACCTAGGGCGTAAAAATAACCTTTTGATCAAAGATCGGCCAAAAAGTACTAGTAGTTTTTCAGTTTTTTTTTTTTTTTTTTTTTTTTTTTTTTTTTTTTTCGATTTTTCTCAAAATTCGCTCCAACGAATTTGATTAAAATTCAAAAATCAATTATTTTTTTAAATACTCTTTAAAATGTATATTCTCATTTTGCCATTGAAATATTCTGAGGACCACTTTACACTTGTACTTCATAGGAGAAATGGTTACTATGGTAACAAAATATAAATATTTTCTTTACTTATAAATTTTACGTCTTGAAATTGAATCGTTTATTTCAGAAACCACCTAAGTGCGCTTTTTTAACTTTCGGAAAACTAAAAAAAAACTGTTTTGCAGCTTAAGTATAGGTGTAGTCTCCTTCAAATATTTTTTTACCAAATTAAAAACATGCTATTAGGATAATCTAAAAGATGTATTTATCTTTAAATTGTACAGTAACACCAAAAACACATAATTTGAAATTTTGTCGCTTAGGTGGTTTCTGAAATAAACGATTCAATTGGAATGTACCATACTGTCGGAAACTAAATATATGTCGGCACAAAAAAATCTGATGTTACAAGCACAGAACACAACTTTCAATTACCAAAGGTAAGAGAAAGTTGTTTGTTGTGCGACCAGTCACACCACATTTTTTTCACTAATATAATGAAAAATATTTGAAATTCATTCATTATTAATAAATTGCATTCTAATGTCCACTAAAACCGACTGCGATTTAGTAGTAGGTGAGGAAATTTTAATTTGCAAATTGATATGCATAAAAGCTATAAATTTTCAAATCAAACGGTGTTATTTTTGTGTGTCGGAAAAGGGTTTGAGGCGATTATCCACAATGGGAATGGTTAAAAGGGTAATAACACTTAATCCCTTTGCTAAATTAATTCTATATAGACATTTTGTGTAATTTGCAAAAGGTGAATTAAAAAAAAGCAACATTGTTTTTATAACGATGGTGTTTTGGTATAATTCATTTTAGTGAAAAAGATGAAAGGGTTGTGAAGTCAGCTCTTTAAGTTTCCGATACATAAAACAGACAAGACTCCTGGGAAGGCTTAAAAGCCGAGAGAGAGAGAGAGAAGAAGATGAATGAATGTAATCAGAGGTTAAAATCAGAGAGGGTTGCTTTTATCCAATGGTACGTAAACAAGAAATGCCGGCAATCAAAGAGTGAGCAAAGAAAAAAAAAATTAGTTATTAAATTTATTTATTACTATATTAATGTTCAATTCAATTCTAAAAATTTCTACTTAAACAATTGAAAGGGTCTGCAGCAGATAGGGACAACCCACAATTATGACAAATCCAACTTTTCAGTATTATCAAGTGAGCAAAGGTCTGTACTAGTTGTATAGTGAGCGCCACAATTAAGTCCCCACATAGCACTGCAACCAAAAATCGGACATTAAGACGTCGAAGGGACGATGACGACATCGAACGTCCCTGCGGCGTTGTAATGTCCGATTTTTGGTTGCAGTGTTATGTGGGTCCCTAGAGACTTAAGAATACCCTTTAAGCTAAAATCTTAAAATTTCAATAAAAAAAAATTATTTTTTGGAAATTTTTTTCCTGAGGGGCCGTGGCTCTTTAAGCTCAGAGCAAGTTTGTTAATATTTTTCACGTCTCAGGATTGCTAAAAAAGCAGATTTCAGTGTCTAATTTTTAAAAAATTTTCCATACCCACATACCCCTCCGGAGGTCGTATGTCCTCAATAAGTTATGGTTTAGGAAATATTGAAAAATCTTTAAATAACTTTTTTATAATATTTAAATAAATATTGTAAGCTATGTATAACTGTTTCAAAAATTGTGTCAAAAACTGTGTAAAAAATTGTTGGGATGAAGGCAACACTAGCTTTTTACATACTAAAAAAAGGGTGGGGGGGGGCTCGTATTATTAAGTTGCCCCGGGGCCCGTCAAGTCTGCTCGGCCCTGTATATAGTGAAATAATTTTAATGACCGAAAAGGTAAATAATGGTACAGACATAGGCGTAGCCACGGGGGGGGGGTTTGGGGGTTCAAACCCCCCATTGGACCCAAGCCATGACTAGATATTTAAGCTCTATAATGCAAAATACTTTTTCTCTCTATATATTTCATATATAGTGTAAGAGAAAGTAAAATATAATAATTTTCTCTAGCTTAAAAAAAAAAAAAAAAAAAAAAATTAAATAAAACGCAAAAAATTCGAGAAAATTCAGAATTTTCCCATTGAAAAGAATTGATTTTTGTTATGCTTTATAAAAAATTAAAGCCGCTTAAAATTGATTAAATCTCGCAAATGAAAAATAATAAAAATTATTATAGAAATAAATTTTTTATTTTTTTTTCTTAAAGAGTTCTGAGATAGGTGTCTGGTTAAGAGAAACATATAGAGAGACACCCCGATACTTTAGGCCCATATACATAAAATTAAGAGATTTGCATTATTTATTGCCTGATACGAGTTGATTGAAAAATTGCGGCACTTAATTAAGAAAGGGCGGGCCCGAGCCACCTCGAGGGGGGTCAGGGGGGGGGGGGCTAGTCATATATTTCATTAGACGCCTTATACTGCCCTATTAGTCGGGGTGGGGGGAATAATCCTAAACCCCCCATAAAAAATTCCTGGCTACGCCTATGGGTACAGATGATTTTATTTTACCTTTTCAAATTTGAAATTATTTCACTATATACCATATACTTAAGGCTCTAGCTCCCAGGTGGGGATTTAATTGTGGCGCTCATTGTACAATTTGTTTCTCAGCCTGAATATTACCATTTAAGTGCTCGGACAGTACCAAAACAAACAAACTTCCACATTGGTGTTTTGTTTGTTTTCAAAGTTTAAAATTGAAATATCTCAGAACTATATATTCGTGGGCCAGCACTATCTGCGCCCGACCGCTTCAATTTTAATCTTTGACTACGCCTATGATTACATGATTCTTTCTAAACCCGACAATTCCTAGAGGCAGACAACCACCAACAGGAGCTGGAGGATCAAAGACCTGGAATGGAAGATCAAAAGCAATCGATTATGGATTATTTATAACTCTTTTTAGAAAATTATCTATGAAACATTAATGTCATATTTTTGATTTATATAGATTCGAATTCGAATAGAGAAATAAATGATTGCAACTAAATCCACTCAAATAAATACGAAGTGTTTAAGACTTAATGAGTTTACTCATTTAATTTATAATCTAACAATATTGAAATATTTACGTACTTCGAGATTATTATCATCAATTTTTTACTGAATGGCACATGACCTTGAATCCCACGCAATCGCTACCTATGTCAGAATATTATGTTATTCTATTTGTGTGAATGAGAAAGTCTCCCTCCCCTTCCTCCTTTTTCACTTGTCAAACAGTCAGTTAGTCACCAACAAAGAAAATTAATTAAAATTTTTTTTCTAATATTTCTTTGAATTCCTTTATTTTCTCCATCTGAGCATTTTCAATTAACTTTATCTCTTTTAAGAGTTGATTTTTTGGTTTCCCCTTTGAATACCTATCAAAGTTCATTACTATCACTCATTCAGTTAAAGAATATCAATTCGAATAGAGGAAAGTAGCCGATTATAGGATACTTTTTATTTTAACTATATAAAAAAAATACTAGCAACATGATTTTTGGCTATATTTTGATTTCTAAACACAATTCAGTTAGCTATGTACTACTCTAAACAATCTAGAAGCAATATTTCAATCACGTTAATTTTTTTTTTTTTTTTTTTAATCTTAAAGTCAGGGGAGTGGGTCCAGATCCCAGGCAGTCCAATGAATGTTTATTTAAATCATTTGGGTACAAAATGGTATAAATAAATATGCCTGAATGTCATAGGCCGTAGCCACGGGGGGGGGGATTTGGGGGTTCAAACCCCCCATTGGACCCAAGCCATGACTCGATATTTAAGCTCTATAATACAAAATACTTTTTCTCTCTATATATTTCATATATAGGGTAAGAGAAAGTAAAATATAATAATTTTGTCTAGCTTAAAAAAAAAAAAAAAAATTAAATAAAACGCAAAAAATTCGAGAAAATTCAGAATTTTTCAATTGAAAAGAATTGATTTTTGTTATGCTTTATAAAAAATTAAAGCCGCTTAAAATTGATTAAATCCCGTAAATGAAAAATAATAAAAATTATTATATAAAGAAATTTTTTATTTTTTTATTTTTTTAAAGAGATCTGAGATGGGACTCTGGTCAAAATAAACAGATAGATGAACACCGTATTTTAGGCCCATATACATGAAATTAAGAGTTGCATTTTTTATTGCCTGATACGAGGTGATTGAAAAATTGCGGCACTTAATTAAGAAAGGGCGGGCCCGGAGCCACCTCGAGGGGGGTCCAGGGGGGGGGCGAAGCGAAGGTGGGGTTAGTGGCTAGTCATATATTTCATTAGACGCCTTATACTGCCCTATTAGTCGGGGTGGGGGGGGGGGAGAAATAATCCCAAACCCCCCCCATCAAAAAATTTCTGGCTACGCCTATGCCTGAATTCCCTCATATATATATCGTAAATAATATTTGTATCATTTAAAAAAGTCGAATATGGCCTAAGATGCTGAAAAAATCTTTGCGTATTACCCGAGTCAAAAAAAAATTCTAGTTTTAAGCTCAGAAGCCTCAAATCCTTTGATATTTTATTTGCCGCTCAGAAAGTAATTCTACTTTAACTCTCAAAACCCTCTCATTGAAGACTATGAGGTTTAAATATGAATTTCCGATTGATTTGAAATCCTAACTATAACCTCAGAAACTCTCATTTAAGGTTTTTGAGGTTCAAACCAGTATAGAATAATTTCTATATGGAATGAAGTTTTTTGAGGGCCAATTGTAGATTCTGCAGTTCTGATTTAATCCTCAAAGTTGTAAAACCGTCCGTAATAGGATTTTGAGGTACAAACTGGGATTACTTTCTGTGTTGAATTAAATCTTGAAAAAATTAAACTGGCCCTCGAAAATCTCACTGAAGATTTTGCTGTTTAAATAGAAATTTATGTTTTGACTCCGACAGTCTCTCAAAAATATTTTTATATAAATTTATTATTATCCAGCCCTATATTAAAAATATGATTTTATTTATAATTTCATCTGGAAATATCTCAGTATCTATTATATTTATTATAAGGCTTTATTCTTTTCTAGAATTCTTTTATTGAATCCTCGAAAGAGCTTTTTTCCTCTTTTTTCTTATACGTATGATATTGGTATCGATTTAGTATTAGCCCTTTTAGAATAGATTTTGATTCCTATTCTGCGGAATTCCGTTCATTCGGGATTTGATTATAATGATTATCTTTAAAATGACCACAAAGCACTCGGCTCATTTGATGAGGCTTACCCTAAAGAGGCCTTTTAAGAACCAAACTTAGATGTTTTATGCTTTAATTCGACAATGGTTTGAGTTTATGAGAATAGCTCCCTTTAAGGTGAAATAAAAGTTCAAATTTCTTTAGTATAATTTTATGAGAAAATAATTAATTTTATTAACTGATCTTAATATGAGACAAAAAATTAAATAAAGACAAGTTCTAAAAAATCTGGTGTGTATTAACGCACAGCACACAAAAATTCTCTTATTTTCGATAATCAAAAAGTTGTGTGCTTGCCATACCAGATTTTTTGTGTCGACTATATATTTGATTTCTGCCAAAATCATAGAATTCAAGACGTAAAATTTATTATTTATTTATTTCTTTTAAATTTCCTATAAAGCATAAGAGTAAAGTGGGCTTCAAACAATTTTGAGAGAATATACATTTTAAAGAGCATCTAAAATTTCATTGATGTATAAATTTTAATCTTAGATAGAATTGAAGATGTAAAATTTATTAATATAAACATGGAGAAAATAATTATATTTTGTTGGTCCAGGGGGATGAAGCCCGCCGAAGGTGGGTGGCGCGGCTAGTTACATTCTTAATATTTTTTTAAATCCTAATTTAATTTTTATGTGTCCTGTTTTTCGATTGAGAATAAGACCACTGCAGAAGAGGAAAAGTTTAGAGGTCTACTGTTAAGAGAGTTCTCCAACATCCCAAAGGACTTGGAAGGTCTTAGTGACGAACTACAACTCAAGAAATTCAATCCTAAGGTTTATTTGAGTTGAAACATGTTTATGCATACAAACACCTGGGCAAACAAACAGAAGATCCCTTTCACAGATTTCGTATCGACCCGATTTAGACATAAATTAACTTTATAATCCCTTCATTTCTGCCTAGATATAGCTACATGGATATTGAACAATTTTATTGCATTATCTAAGGCTGATTGGTTCCGCCAGTCGTGATAAAATTTATTTAATTTATTTTGATTAATAATTCATTTAAATAAATGAAGGATAACACATAAAATAATATTTTACGTTTTTATGGTTCAACATGGTAGCGGGTAAAATAATAGGATATTTTGACACGAGCCCTCCATCAAATCATATTTTAGTACTGAAAATGACTGGGCGTGTCAGTCGAAATATTTACAAAATAAAATGATTTTTGAGTGGGCTGGTGTATTATTCTCGAGATATTCGTTATATATTTCGTCCAGTGGTAATTTTTCAAAGTAACATATTATCAGTGGCGTAGTGGGCTAGCTTAACGCGCGCCCAGGGCACAATACCCCTTAACCGCCCCCCCATTCGAAAACCATATAATATTATATGTAGAATATACAAAAGTATTATGGGGGCGGTATAACTCGCCGAAAATTTTCTCACCCAAAGCAAAATCTCGCCTAAAACAAACTCGCCGAAAATCCGGAAAGTTTCAAAATAAAATATTTTTAAAAATCTGGTGTGACTGTCCCACCGAGATTTTTTGTGTCGGTATACGTATATATAGTTTCCGCCGATATATTAGAAGATGAAATGAAATTTATAAGCAGGGCTCGGGCCCTCGGGCTTGGTCTAGGTGGCTAGAGTGCTGGCCTTCTAAACCAAGGGTCAGGGGTTAGGACCCCTAGGCAGTTCGATGATTTTATCTAAGCCATTTGGATACCAAATGGCTTAAATAAAATGCCTGGACCCCAAATATATATATTATTAATTAATATAACCGTTATCGTCTAGGTCTTATATGGCCTAAGTTGCCGAAACGACTGTGTTGCATGTGTGACTGAGTGTGAGTAGGAATGAGAAAAAATTCGTGAGTGTTTTTTTTTTATTAAAAAAAAGTACTAATAAAACCTCAAATTATGCATTTAAAAAGGCCGAAATATAAATAAATAAATAAATCTATTACGACCCGCTTCAAAAATCAAAAATATTCTGTGTGTGTGTGTTCAATTTTAAGCATGAAGGAATTGAGCTAGGAAGATGAAATTTTATATTTAAGTTAGGCGCCGCCCTAGAGGCGTAAAATAAGCTTTTA